>JANHGL010014005.1:21064-66102 GCA_024611195.1 Ceyx melanurus | reverse complement strand
ATGGAGCTGTTTTCCACCAGGTCAGCCCTCTAACCTGGACTGGTGCATGGTGGTGTTGCTCCCCAGCTGTAGGACTCTAAACTTGGCCTTACAGAACTTCATTAATGTAAATGGAATCTGTTCGGTTCTAACAGAACTGAACAGCGTATTTCAGTTCTAACAGGAGTATGGCTACTGCATTTCCTCATTGTTTTATCTATCTATCTATCTATCTATCTATCTATCTATCTATCTATCTATCTATCTATCTACTTCAGTGCAGCACAGAAGTTAATTTCTGCCTGTATGGCAAAAACAGCTCCCATCCACACCAGTGCTGCTATCCATTTATAGATGATGTTCCTTCTTGTGGCATGAATGGTGGAATTTGTGTGACATTGTAGTCCATTCAGGAAAACTGCTGCTTGAGTAACTCCAAATTTGTCTGCTGTGGGGATATTGCCCAGCTGCTTGTTTTCAATTGCTTCCTCAGGAAGGAAAAGAAAAAATGAACTGAAATACTTCTGATAGATTAGTCCAGACATATCTCCAAAATAATGCAGTTTTTCTGGAGTTCTGCTGTGTTACTTCCAGTGACTCTTGTAGTTGTTTCAAAGCTCCCTGTCTCTCTGTTGCTACTTACTGCCAGAAGTACCATCCTCAGACAAGAGTGATTTGTCTCATCCAGTTTCATGGATGAAACTACTTGGTTTAAACCCCCGAGAAAAGCAGATTTCCCTTAAGACATGTAGTGTGAGGTGGAGCAGTGTAGATAGGGGTCTGTGCTGTGCCTTGCTGGTTTGGCAAGGCTGGCAATCTTCAGCAGAAGTGGCAGCAAGCATCCATTTAACTCTCCATGTGTTACAGATGATGGCACAGTAAAAGGAGCTTTCCAGGAGCCTGGAAGTTACTGCACTGTTAACACAGGAGAGGTCTCTATATATAGTTTCACGAAACAAATAAGGCTTTAAAATCATAGCTACATAATAGATTGGAAGTCCTTTAGGTTGTGAAATGCAAATGAATTAGCTTTTGAGCTCCATGTTCTTGATAATAACTCTCTTCTCTGATGATTAAATCTGTTTATTTTACAATAACACTTAAAACACAGATAACTTTTAATCAGGAAGATTGTCAAAGAACGACAAAATGTTTAAAATAAGTGTTTATGTATTTTTTTTCTTTGCTGAAAATATGTGAGATTCTTGCAAGATGGTAGATAGCTATTTTAAATAATATCATTGCTTCCCTTGATGGTGTTCACATTTTTGATAATTGGGTTTTGTATGCCCTACTACTTCCCATCACCAATCCTCTGCTTTAGGGATATTCCAGCTTGCCTGCCTCTTGATAATGAACAAGAATTCATTTACCTGGAAGGAATGGACAAGGCTGTGTTTGTCAGTCTTCAGGGTAGTTCATGGGTGTGTTGTTGTGTTTGTGTTTATTTTGTCACCCACTATGCATCCAAATATCCTCTGGCATCCAATTGTTGAAGTTGGACCAGGTTATGCAGCCAATTTCTACCAGATGGCTGACCTGCTCTGGCAGGAGGTTGGTTGGATTAGAGACTTTCTGAAGGCTCCTGCAAACTGAACAATCTTAATTGTAGTTCAGGTAGCAAAATAGGTTAATGCTGTAGGGATGGCCTTCAGACTCACACATAATAGCTCTGCTGGTGGTACAAGCAGCCCTTCTGTGCCAAAGGGGATGTAACTACTATCACTATTATTATGGATGAGCTAGCAAGCAAGCACATGCTTGTGCTTTTAGAAACACCCAGCTAAGTGTGGGCATTCCCTCAGCCTGAGAGGGAAGTGCTGAAAGCTCAGAAAAAGGCCTTTTTTATTATCCGTCTCTGGGTATGATGGAGCACTGCAGTGTTCCACCCCAGAAATGCTGGTGCTGCCACTAAGTGTTACAATACCTCAATAAGTGTTTGTTTTCTAGTAGATTTTCTCTTATCTGCACTTCAGCTTTCTATCACTCTGGATAAGATCTTTCATTGCTCAGTTAAGGACATCTTGCATTTTCAACAGGGGTATTTAGATTGGATCTTCTGTTGCATGGCTCTGCATATTTTTATTTTTTATTTCTGGACAGTATCAAACTCTGTGTAATTCTTTGGTTTCAGGCACTTTTTGTCATACTGATGGCTAGCCTCCTTCTGCAGACTCCACATGTATCATTCTTTTGACTGGACTAAAAAATAGTGATTACTGGTCTTGAATCTGGCTTTCTGTGGTGCTCCACTGGGAGCAATGCCTAGAGCCTGTGGCAGGAGGTCAGCACATTTTCTCTCCTCTGAGTAGCAGTCAGTGTTGTTGGAGAAGCTCCTCCTGACCCCAAGTCTTTGCACAACTCTTTTTCAAAATTCTTGTGTGGGAATTCTGAACTTTCTGCTTTGGGATATGATTGTGGCCAAGTCCTGGCAACTTTTCATGCAGAGAGAGCTGCACATTGGCTGTTTGTAGAAAGGTGGATCAGAAATACCATTGCAGAGAGTAATGAGCTGTTAATTTTAGTGATGGGAAATATTGGGGGAAGCTGAGATTGGACAGATCACTGATGCTGGATTTTAGGTGGATACCTGCCTAATATGTCTAGTCATAGCTGTAAGTAGGTTGAAATTTAGGATGTCTGAGTGAACATCAGGCTTTTGGTTGCAGCATTTCACTGAGTTTTTTGAGCATGGACTCTGTTTCTCTTTGGGATGTTTGTCAGGTTTCTTTGGGAACATCTTTGGGATGTTACCTGCCAGATTTCCATGGAATCTCCAGCAGTGTTAGCAGGAGGGGCCTGTTGTTTAATATCTTGCCCTGGGTGTGGGTTCAGTGTGCTTCCACAAACACCAGAGTGGTTTCCTGGGGCTAGGTTTTAATAACCCACTTGTTGATGGGGTCTGGTCCCTGGAAGACCCCGATAACAATCCTGTTCTGTGGGAAGAGAGTGTGCCAGCCTTGCCTTTTAACAGCTCAGTTAGGGTGGGGGATTTAATTAAGCAGTGAAAGCAGACACAGTTACACACTCTGCAGTGGCAAGTGTGATGGCATCAACACCAAGGTGTTACTCTCACATGTACTGACAATACTTGCAGGACTGAGCATTTCCACAGCAGTGATTTAATTTTCCACATCTGATTTGTTTGGAGATTCCCACTATTGCTGCTGAGGTATCACCATCTTACTGCCATTTACTTAAATCTACCAATAAATCTTCCAATAGCCATCTGTCTTGCTTACATGGACAAAACCTACTGTTTGTTCTGTACCCTCCTAATTTTCCATTTTGAACAAGGATGGTAAACTGGGGGGAGCAGCTGTCTCTCCTGAACTGGTGAAAGAGCTGCTGTATGGTGTATGTGAACACACAGCTCATTTGTCTCCTGGGAATAAGCACAGTAATGTTTGTTACCACCTTTGCAACAGAAGCCACAGCAAGGGAGAGTAAGGAAGCCACAGGCTTTAAACATCACTGTAAAAGTTTGATTAAAAAAATAAGAATGGATAGAAGTCTACTGACACATGCTATGAAAAATGCCTCACAGACTAATTTCCTTGAGCTGAGAATCTTTAAATGAACAATTCTGCTTCTGCCCTTCCATGGGTTATGCTCAGACTTTGCCTGCTTGTTGTTAAACAACATCCAAATGTGCTGTGTTGTCAGTCCCCTGGCACAAAGCAGCAGGGTCGTTTACTTACCAATTGCTGCTGCAGACCCATCACTGGGGAATGGAATAGCACAAACAAGGTAATGAGTTTTAAACTAATTACGAGGTGACAACAGTATAATTGGACTTAAGATAATGAGTGGAAAACTAAGGTTCATCAAATGGGCTTGTCAGCCTTAGAAATTACTTTTCTCAGCCTTAAAAATTGCTTCTCAGATTTATTGATTTGGAGAACTCTGCCAGTTGCTGAATGGTCGAGAAAAACATTTCTACTCTTTTCAATGATCAACAGCTGACAGGCAGAACTGTTGTGATTTTAAATATCCCATACATTTACAAGAACACAGATGTGTGATTATTTGGGGAGTTTAGAGCTTTTCCACGTGCTCTCACAACATCTGTATTTCTGTCAGATTGAGAATTTGGGAAGTTGTTTCCTCGTTCATGCAGAACTTCCTTAACCTCTGCAGAAGTTCACCTGGACAGGTGATCCACGTCCCAGCTTGTCCCCATGGTCCTGCTGTGTCAAGGATGCCAAGACTTAGCCCTGCTCACCCTTCCTTTGCTCACCCTGTGCCTCCAGCTCCCCAGCAGCCCAGTGCAGCTTTGTGACCCTGCTGCTCTGCTGCCTCACCAGGGTCACTCCTCAGACCTGTCCTAGAGCTGCTAGCTAACTGAAAAAGAGAAGAAAGCCAACTTCCGGTTTTCCATTTGCAGCTGCACCAGGGTAAGAGTTAAGATTAGATAAACTTTTAAAAATGCAATTAAAATGTTAGCATTGTAGCTGGCAGACATCACTATAAAGGAATAAAAGAAAACTAGAACTGCAGACTTGCTCTGAGAGTGGCATTTTCTTTCTTGTAATACTGCCAGAATTCTTGCACCCTTCTAGTGCTCTGTGTGTGCAAGGCTTCTAGAAAAACCTTTGCTCTGATGCAGCTTTCACTGAAGAGCCCTCAACCTGGCACTGACTAGTTCTAATCTGTAATTTAAATAAGATGTTTGTTTTACCCTTACCTTCTAAAAGGGTGTGGGTTGTTGGTGCCTCCTTTCTGGATGCTCCAGTGTCTCTGGACACAGTGTGATGGAGCCATTTTCTGTCCAGATGGTATCAGAGCCTGTTTTTAACTGTAGCCTGTAAACTTTCAGTGGAGACAAATGCTGACCTGTAATGATCCTTTGTAGCTGAAGTGAAGGACTGGGGGAACTGGGACTGCCAGGCTGTGTGCATGCAGGAGGGCTGTCCAGTACACTGCAGCTTGCTGTCACACACTGGCTTCTTTCTCTGCAATGACTTTGGGCCTATTTTTGGTTCAAAAGAACCCAAACAACAGAACTTGATTTATTTGGTCTTTTCCCCACACCTCTAAAAATGCTAGGGCTTTTTAAATGAAAATGCTAACAGGTTTTTTATGCTGCTGTTAATAAATAAATGCCATATTCTGGATTTTTCCCCAATCTTTTGTATATTCTCAGACACAGATTTCTAGTGTCTTAATTTTGGATAGCATAACTGCATTGTGTTCTACTACACAGAATTATCTGTAAGGAACCATTGCTACAGATTATATAAATGTTATCAAGTGTTGTTTAGAAGTTTTGAAAATAAAATGGATCAAATACAGGATTTCCAACCTTGTCAGAAAGTGTCATGGTAGTTTTGGGAGAGGATATGTCCTGAAGAATTTGAAGAGATGCCTGGCATGATTCCTCTCTGAGACTCTGACACTCTATAAATAACATCTCATTGAGCTCCACCTCTAAAAAGGCCATCAGAGGAGACCTTGTAATCCACCTCAGTTGCTGGGGCTGTGTCATGGAGGATTTGCTGTCTGAGTGCTTCTCCCATTTCTATTTCCACAATGAGGATTCCATTAAGCATTGCCATTTTACTGTGGTTTTGGTGCTGGCAGAGGAAAAGGCAGCAGTTGGTAACAGTGGAGGAGAGGTGTAAGTGAAGTGTTGCTCTTTCAGATGCAGGTGTGCTTGGGAAGGAGCCCATTGATTTGGATTTTATTTATATACAAGTATCTTCACAGCTGCCTTCTACGTGCACATATGTTCCCATACCTATTAATAAGATACCACTGCTTAAGTTTATGGAGCATAGAAAACATTGCTCCTGCCTTACAGATGGAATGATTGGAAGGGCTTGTAGAGGAATGAGTGATACAGGTAGGGGCAGAACTTCCAGGCCTTGGTCTCAACCACTCTCCCATGGCACCAGCTTTATAATGAACAACGTGATGCAGAATCTTGCAGGGAATTTACTGTTCTACAGCAAAGACATTTTGTAATCGGTATTATTGAAATGCTTGGCATTGTTTTGGTTAGTTTCTGTAGGCATTTTGTCTGCTGCAGTGGTGATTGGTTAGCTTTGGCAAGGTGTTATTGATTAAAAGGGTTTTTTAGGGAATGTGTTCACAGCTACGTCTGCATATTAGAGCAACTGCTTTGAAAATGTTTCCCCAGAGCCATCCTGGTTTTAGGTCCCTATTACCAAGCAATGCAGTTCCTCTTGTTCAGTGGCTTATATAATGCCCAGAAGGCATCTGGAGCATGTTTATGTTAAGTCAACTATGAATGCAGATGTACAGAAAAGACATGTTATTTACAAAGAGCTGAGTACACTATTTGCACCAGCCTGATGTATTTATATTTTTAATGATCTTCTTGGGTGTGGAATATGAATGTCTTTAATAATGAAAACAAAACAGTGAGATTTCTGTCCAACAAGTAAATATTCAGTATCTTGGGTTTTTTTTTTTCCCTTTCAGATCCATTTCAGTTCCTCATCAGAAGTGAAGCTGCCAAGGAACAGACAGGTCAACCAGCTGTAGCCCGGAAACCCACTGTCATCCGAATCCCAGCTAAACCTGGCAAGTGTAAGTTTGGGAAAGGGTATGTCCTGAAGAATTTAGAGGGATGCTCAGCATACTTCCTCTCTGAGGAAAAAAGTAACATTTTTAGCTAAGCCAAAGCAGCTTTAGCCTGGGGTTTCACTGTCATCCAGATCCCAGCTGAACCCGGGAAACGTACGTTCCTCCCCCAGATTGTGAGAGATCTCTGTCACTGGGACTTGCTGTTTACTAATGGAGTTGCTGTTTACTAGCTACATTAGCTGCCACAGGAGTCCTATGGTACATTTTGACAAGACAGAGAAGCCAATCTAAGGGTTGGGGAAGGAGGGGGAAAATAGCTGGAAGTCATGTTCCCCTGTCCCTGACTCCCAGCTTCCTCATCTGACTCCCTCCCTTGTACTAAGTTTGATGTCCTGCAAGCCTCATGGAGCTAATGCATGTCAGAGGTGTCTTGGGGAGGATCTGCAGGCTGGCAGGGAAGAGCTGGAGGAGACCCTTTCAGGAGAAGCAAGATTGTTCCATCAGCTAAACCATATTGCTGAGCTGTACCTTGGGTTACATTGATTTCTGACATCAGCTGAGGGTATTTTAATGTTGCTCCTGAGCTTCCTGGGAACAGAACCCCCCACTTGTTAAAGTAGCAACATTAGTGCATTAAACTTTGCTTCAAAACCATCTTCACTTGGATGTAAGTGTAGTTTTCACAGCTTACCTCAGTAAGTTCCCTTGACCCTTGTTAGATATGAACCCTGTGGCTGTTGAAACAATAGAGCTTTGGTAGCAGTGGAGGGAATTAACAAGGACTTGGGTGCAAAAACCTGACACAGTCAGTTTTCTCTCAGGGTCTTGATCATAGTTTTCTGACAGTTGCCACATCCCTGATGCCTTCCACCTCTAATGATTTCCAGCTTTACAAATGACACTGACAATAGCACAGAGTGGAAATTTATCAGAGTCACAAGGTAGAGTACCTACTTGCTTCTGTTTAGCTTTATGTTTTATCCTCAAAGCTCAGGGAGAAATGTCACAAGGCAGCTCTTTCAAACTCCCATTTCTACATCAAGTTTTACTACACTGAGTAGATTTAAAGCCTACTTGTAGCAACTAGATGTCCAGGTGGCTGTTCTTCTAAGACTTTTTCTTGTGATTTTCTGGATTCCTTTCCCCTCCCCACCACCATTGCAGTTCTAAAATACGAGGTTTTATTTCCTCTGTATATGTGAGAAATGCAGTGGAAATTATTAAAAATGCAGAGAAGACTGAAGATAAAGCTATGAGGAAAAAAAAAGAAATTGTTCTGTTAATACCTGATCATAAATACAAGGTTTTTTTCACTTGGAAGAATACATTTATGAACTACTGCAAAGCACCCAAGACATAATTCTTTTCCACAAAAGAAACTGTAATTTCCATTACAAAAAAAAGAAAAAAGGAAAAAGCAGCAAACCATCCTGACAGTTTTTTCCTTTTTTTTCTTCTGGGATGGAGCCTCTTTCATACCTTTAGGTAAGTGGTCCCTTGCTGCTCTCTAGTGGTAATTGAACTTTCCACAGGAGACTGCCATGCTGTACTTGGCTACAACTGTCAGGGGGTGTGAAACTGCTTTATAGGAGGCTGTGGCTGGAGGATTTAGGGGATGTGGAAGAACAGAAGCAGGTTCAAAGGAAGCAGAGTAGCCTTTTGTCAGATAGGAGCTGTTGCAGAAATGCAAACAACTAAAAGTTAAAAAATGTTTTGAAAAGTACAACTGGTCCAAGGTATAATAACATGGATATAGTAGGATTAGCCTTGTAAGAGGGTCACATAGTCTTAGTACAAGGGGCCTTTCACTATCATGGGTACAGAGGGAGATAATTCTGTCAGGAGCCAGCACAACTGAAAAAGAAAAATCCTAATAAACCCCACCCCACCCCTAGCACTACCAAAAAAAAGACAGAGCTGGATGCTTAAGAAGTTGAACTCCAGTAAAGCACTCATTTAGCATTAGCATTTTTAGAGAGATGTGATTAGAAAGGAAGCATTAAACTTCCACTTCAGTTATTACACTTAGAAATCACTGAAAAGAACACCTGCCTTCTAGCTCTTAAGGGAGGGGGGGCCTCTTCCTTGAAGTTTGGTCTTATGAAGAGTAAAGGTGAGGAAAGTAGGACATCTGTGTATATATTGAGATTTGAAGTCGTGTGAATAAATAAATCAGAGAATATTTCTTTTGCAGTTATTGTCAGGAATTGGGTTTTACTTTTCATCCACCATACTAGCTTAGAAGTGTGATGAACTTTAGCAATGTTTTTTTCCTAGTGCTTGGTTACTGCCAACAGGGTAACCATGACCCACTCCTGAGAGTAAGGGACTTATCCTTGAGCTAATCCATATGTAGACATCACACCAGTGTTTTAGATCACAGTATCTCAACTGATGTGTTTAAAACAAGCAGTGCTTCTCCTTCCTATGCTTTGTTTCTTTGCTGAGTGTACTTCTCATGAAATGAGCAGCTGAAGTTTTCACTTGGATAGAACTCTCCTCTTTTGTCATCATAAAACCCCAGGCTGTCTACACGTATTTTTACTTAACTCCAAGACTGCCTGGAAGTCAGAAGAGCTTAAGTTTCTGAAGTTCTCTGGATTAAATTAATTTTGTTAGTATATAAATGCAAGCTTCTAATATATAAAGACAAAAAGTTTGGTAAATAAGATGGTAAAATCTGTCCAAGTGTTTCCCAGGTTTCAATGGCAGAGATGTTGGAAGCAAATACATAATTAACAGGGTTTTGGGTTCCTTGTCAAGACTGAGGACATCATGACTCCTCCCTAGTAAGAGCTGCACTGTTCCCTCTTCCACATCCTACATTAACACTGCCAGGGAGCTTCCATCTCTGCTTTCTTCCTGTCACCCTGATTTTTGTACAGGCAACAGTTTATTTTCTTGCCTTTACCTTTCTGGAGATTCTTCCATCCAAGTCTCCTGATCTTTCAGGGTTACTTGAAATAACCCTCAGCTGTTTTCCAGTGTGCAGGATATTCCAAGAGCTGACAGCTGAAAAAAAAGTGAGCCAGTTTAGAAATGTGGCTGAGAGATGGTGATGGTGTTTCAGGGTATCCAGTAATGAGTCTGACATTCCCAGGGGTAGAAAATCCTCTACTCATCTAATATTATATCAACAAGTATTGCAGCTGAAACCCTAGAGTAAATAACTTGCTTATGTCCTGAGAGTGAAGATCCATTATATGGGATGGGAAGTACTCCTGAAGTCAACCTCAGAGTTGCCATGTTCCCTTCATGTCCCTTTTCATGAGTTTTAGTGGTCCTGCCTGTTGGATGATCTGGCATTGAGGAAATAAGTTGTATTCACAAAAAAACCCCACCCCAAACCAAGGAGGATTCCCTTACCTTTTGTTGGCCCATGTGAAGAAACTATTAACTAGACTTTCAGTTGGGAAATTTCTCTTTTTTTTTTTTTTTACAGCTTTAAATGAAGTGCTGCATAGTCCTCCACCACTTCCAGCTGAAAAGCCTATTGGGAACACCTCTGATATCCCAGTGGGAACACCTAACAGTGGTGACCTAGTCAAAAAAGGGGTAAGTTAGAACTGGTTTCCTCTATTACAACTCTGTCTGCTTCAGTTATCTCTTGTATCTCTCAAGCATTTGTAAAGTAAATGATTTGGAAGAGTGAAGGATGAAAAGGACTACTCAAAAAAGCAAGGGTTTTTTTTCCTTTAATTGTGTTCTCTAATTAGGTAATTTAGGCTGCTGTTAGTTCTGAAAAACACTTTGTTAATTTTACTGAACTTTGATCACATCCACCTTCAGTTCTCTGTATGTAGCAGCTGGGATCAGGATGTTCTCCAATAGAGTTTCCAAAGCACTGCTAAGTGTTTCAAAGTCCAGTGAGACTTAAATAGGGAAATATTGTCAAAGTTCTGTGGAAATGGGGTTTTTTAAACTTTTATACACACACTAGCTCTCAATGTCTGTGCTAATTTCTAGGCAGAGATGTTTCTGTAGATGAAGGAAACCTGCTTTCTTCAGCTTTTTTCATCTAGTTCTTTTCCCCTGGTCCTATCAGAACTTTCAGGGAGGTTGGACTCAATGACCTCAAGAGGTCCCTTCCAAGCCCTAATGATTCTACTTTTGAAAGTAAAGCTCTGCTCCTTGCTGCTGAGCACATTGCAACAGTAGGAAATGGAGCTGCTGACCCTATATGTGCTTTGTTACAGATTTACACAAGGGAATTAAAATAAAGTAGAGCATGACAGCAGAATTCCAAATATTGAGTGCTGTGATGGCAAAATGGCAGAGAATCTTGTGAAAACCACAGGCAGTAAAAAGATCAAATCCTAAGTCCTCACTAGATGGACAGCTGGGAACAAATGACTTTGTGGCTCCCTCTACTAGCTGCATAAAGGAGTTTGAAAATGTCATAACTGAAGAGACTATTCATAGAGGTCCCATCTTTTCTGGATAATGTTGAAAAAAAAAATATTTCCAGTGGAAGATGTTAAATAACATTTTATACAATTCAACCCCAGATTTTCTCCAATGTCATCCAGGTTATTGTGACAGGCATGTGTAAGCTTCAGAGGGCTTTCTTTGCAAATTTCATTTTATTGATATTTTAAGAAAAAGAATGCATCAAATCCACTGAAACATTTAAGTCTTATCTTTGGAGAGGTAAGAATTTCTGTGCTTCTGAAACTAGTATTTATCAGTGATTAACCAGCAACAGTAATAATTGTTGACCATAAGCAGCAGTTGGCACAGATATCTTCCTTTGCACATAGAAGAGGAACATTTTTGGTATGAAGATACCATCCCCATCTGAAAGCAGCAGGTTGTTTTGTTTCTAATCAGGATCATTCAATCAAGAACATTTAATTTGTGGACTTAATCAAGGGCTGAACTTTTGTCACAAAATACCTCCAGGTATTTTCTAGGTGGGAAAAATCCTAGAAATGGTTTGCTGGCTCCAAGCCCATGTGTCCCTATTTAAGACTGTTCAGACCTATTTCCAAGTACTGGTTCAAAAGGGGATACTTTTGAACCCAGGCTCAGCACTCTGATTTTCTACACTGTTCCATGAGCAGCTGTGCTTTTTCAGTGGAGCTGGCAGTACTTTCTGGCACTGGCATGAAAATGAGCAGTGGGAGGCAGAAGGGATGGTAATTTGTTACTCCATTACTGTGGTCCAAGTGCCTCAGACATGGCACATGTTGCCCTCTCTGCAGACTCTGCAAGAGGGCAGCAATCTCTGGCAGAGTCAGCTGGGGAGAGTGATGTCTTAATCTGCCACAGCAAGATTCACCAGGGGTTTATCTGTTAGACCTCTAGGAAATAGATACCTGCTTCAATGTTATTTGCAAGAGTTGTGATTCTGTGTGAGTTGCATCAATATCATGTTTTCAGCTTTAAACCTGTTCAAAGGCTTTCATCTGTCAAAGTGTTTCAATATCACACCGAAAGTGATCATGTAACTGCAGCAATTGGATCCTTGTGGACAATGGAATTGTACATTTCTATGAGTCTCCTGAATTGGACTCCTGAGCCCTGATTTCCATGGAGTAGGAAGACAGCTGGGTCATACCTATGCACAATTTAAGCTATGATTCAGCTAGTCAGCCAGGTTAATCTCTCTGTGCCCAACAAGACTTTAAAATGCTAGAACACACCATAATGCTTACTACTTTATTCCCAGACCTCCAGAAAATGTTGGTTTTACTGTCTGTATCATATAATTTCATCTAAGAAATGTATATTTAAGCAAGATCCTTTTTGTTTCTTAAGGCTAAAAGAAATGTCTTTTATCTTTTGAATCTTTGCAGGAGCTGGATCATTCAGAACAGGGTGGAGTGCCTCAGCTAGAACCTCTGCTGCCCCCAAGGTAAGTGTAGTTCACAGGATCACAGGATGTCAGGAGTTGGAAGGGACCATGGAAATCTGTGAGTCCAACACCCTGCCAGAGCAGGACCATAGACTGTAATCTAATGTAGCACAGGTGACACTGGAATGCATCCAGGCAGGTCCAGAAAAATCTCTAGAGAAGGAGACTCCACAACCTCTCTGGGAAGCCTGTTCCAGTGCTCTGTGACCCTCACAGTAAAGAAGTTCCTCCTCAAGTTGAGGTGGAACCTCCTGTGCTCCAGTTTCCATCCAGTTCCCCTTGTTCTATCCCAGGGCACAAGTGAGAAGAGGCTGCCCCCCTCCTCCTGACACTCAGCCCTCAGATTTTATTAAATCCCCTCTCAGTCTTCTTTTCTCCAGACTACAGAGCCCCAGGGCTCAGCCTTTCCTCTTAAGATGTGTGTTCCAGTCCCTTAATCATCCCTGTAGCCTCCATTTGACTCTCTTGAGTAGATCCCTGTCCCTCTGGAGCTGGGGGGCCAGCACTGGATGCAATATTCCAGGGGAGGTCTCACCAGTGCAGAGTAGAGGGGGAGCAGAACCTCCCTTGGTCTGCTGGCCACACTCCTCCCAATGCACCCCAGGATACCACTGGCCACAAGGGCCCATTGCTGTCCCATGGAGAGCTTGTCCAGCAGGACTCCCTGCTTCTCCACAGGGCTGCTCTCCAGCAGAGCACCTCCCAGCCTGTACTGGTGTTAATTTATTATTCTTTCCCAGACGCAGGACTCCGCACTTATCCTTGTTAAACCTCATTGAGTTCTTCTGTGCCCAGCTCTCCAGTCTGTCCAAGTCTGGACCCAGCACTGATCCCTGGGGGACTCCACTGGTTCCAGCTCTCCAGCTGGACTTGGCACCATTGACCACCACTCTTTGGACTCTATTGTCCAACCAGTTCTTAATCCATGACACTATTTGCTCTTCTATCCCACACTTCCTCAGCTTGTTCACAAGGATGTTATGGGAGACTGTCAAAAGCCTTGCTAAGGTCAAGACAGACACATCCACTGGTCTCCCTGCATCTCTCCATTCAGTTACAACATCATAGAAGGTTATCAGATCAGTCAAGCATGACTTCCCCTTGGTAAATCCATGCTGACTACTTCTGATAACCTTCTTCTCATCCGTTTTCCCAGAGATGACCTCCAGAATGAGCAGCTCCATTGTTTTTCCAGGGATGGAGATGAGGCTGACTGGTCTGTAGTTTTCTGGAACTTCTTTCTTGCCCTTTTTGATGACTGGAGTGACATTGGCTTTTCCTCCAACACCTCTCCTGTTGCGTTTCTGAATTATTTTGCCTAGTTAGTCTCAATGTAGACACTACCAACCCTAGTCCTAACTCAATAGGCTTGGGTCAGCAGTTTGCTCACTAATAGGCAGGACCAAGTTGCTGGCTGGTTAATACTTGTGGGTACATTATTGGTATGAGCAGGGAGATTACAGGAGGACAGCTGTTTGGCTCTTCAGCTAATGTACAGTGGCTGCTGACAGTCATTCCTTTCTGCAGCTTTAACCTTTTCACCCACAGCTGAACGTAGAACATCCCTTTTGCATGGTGCTGACCTTTTGATCAACAGCACTTGCACTTGTGGCTGGCTTTGAGTGTTGAAGGAATGGAGGTGGCAGATGCTGCCACCCTGAAAGGGGCTGATGCTGGGCCAGCACCTTCCCAGAAACACTGGTTAGTTTTTTACTGTTTGCTTCAGACCTAAAATGCCTGTGAAGTTGTATTAAATCCAGGCCCACTAAATGCCAGAGAGCTAGGCCACTGTGGCTACCCCAGCATCTGCACTTCACATCTGTGGTTTAAACACAAGAGTTTGCTGTGTTGTGTCAGGACAAGAGAATCAGTTATCAAACAGTCTTCCACTAATAACAAGTATCCATTAGCAGGAAGAATGAGGCTGCACCCACAGGGAAACACCCCAGTGTTGCCCCTCTGGGCTTCTTACTTTCCCCAGTTCCAGCATTCCTGATTCTCTGGAAGGTCTCTGGAACTACAGAAAAGGTTTTATGTCCTTCCACTCTTCTGCTCAAATGGATTTTGTTATGTTGGTTTTTGGGTGGGTTGGTTGGTTTGGTTGTTTTTTGTTTTGTTTTTTAAGTAAGCAGCAATAACTCTGAATTGCTTGTAAGGGTTTTCTTCTTTAGTTGAGTTGCCTTAGAAATGCATGGGTTGGTTTGTTTAGGAACTTAATGCAGGAATTTTCCCCTTCTGTTAATATTACAAATGCTTAGTTTAGGATGAGGCCAAGGAAGGGGAGTGGTAGAAGGTGAACAGAAGTGGATTTTTTTTTAAATTAAAAAAGAATCCATATTCAAATTGTAATAGAGAATTCTTCTCAGAAGCATTAGTAGAGCACTAATATCTTCTCAAGTGGTGGATGACACTCACAAAATATATCAGAAGGATACTCCCAAGATCCACCTATACACGTTTGTTGTGGTTCATTTTTACAGACCCTCAAGGAATTTATTAAAAGAAATAGTAAATAATGCTTAGTTATAACAGAGGTGATTTTGAATTAGTGAATTATTGGTTTGGCCACATTCTTTGATTGTACAAAACCATGGTTCATATGTATTGTATAGGCAGCTTTTTTAATCAATACTTAGTAAGAGGGACTTTTACTATTCTTTTAATTGCTGTTTTCTTTAATGACCTCTGTAACTTACTAGTCTCTGAGTTTGTTTTCTGACCTACTGGTGCACTAATGAGAGTGTGGTACCTCCAGCACTGCCAGAAAACTTGAGACTTTTCCCTGGTAGACATCTGTTGCATAAGAATGGTCAATTCTGCTTTTGATGCCTTAGTGCAAAATGGTCTCATATGTCATGAGTTTCAGCAGAAGCCCAAAAGTCACTTCAGGTAAGTGACAGCCCAGGGAATGAGCTAGGCTGATTCCTGAAGACCAGCTGGATCAGCAGAGCTTGTCAGGGTTTTCACTAAAGCTCTCCACTGGAAGAACTTCATCCTGAGGCAGCTTCAGACAAAGCTCTTCCTTAAGGTGGATTGATGAAAGAAATCCTGCCTCTGTAGTGGGCTTCCAGGAAAGCTGGCAGGCTGTTGATAAGCAAAAGTGGAGAGCAGACTAGGAAATCTATAGTCAAAGGATCTGTCTGAGGACTTGATCATCCACCCAGTATCTGTGTTCCCAGGGCTTCAGATGCTACCTACTGCAGCCCAGCTGCTGAGTCGTTGTGCACTCTGTAGCTAAGGCTGTTGTGGAGGATGAGGTGGCAAGCTGACTAATATGGGTATTTCTCTGGTGGTTTGCTCAATTTTTAGGCCTGTGGATGGAAAAATTGTACCTGCTCGACCTCCCCCACCTAAAGGTGTTCCTGGAAGGCCACCTCCACCAAAACTCTCTGCAGCCAAGACCTCCTCCCAGAAGGATGCTCTGTCACGATCTACTTCAGACATAGCTTCTGAGAAGAAACCCAGCAAGTTCAGATTGGGACCCAAGAGAGCAAAGAGTCAAGTCTTTAAAAATCCAGATCCAGCATTACCTCCTCGACCTAAACTGGGTCATCCTCTCTACAATAAATACGTGGTGAGAGTTCAGATATTCTGCCTGAGGCTGTTGTTTATAGAACAGTGCTGATTAAAATAGTAGTGAAAAGGTTAGTGAAGCAGGTTGCTATGATGTGGCTTTCACCAGCATAGTCCTCCTTAGAAAATACTAACAGATAAATAGTAATAAGTAATTTTACAGTGCTGGAGAAACAATATACACACATAAAATATTGGTATGTGTGTGCATTTTTTTCTGTATATATGTAATTTATATATCTTGAAAGCATAGCTTTTGGTTCTTTTTACAGTCAGCACTTCTGTATTCTATTACAACACATAAAATGATGCTAAATAATAATGCTCATATACTGCTTTTCTGTGTATATGTCTGCATGTATAATGCTTAAGAAAATTGGGGTAGTATTAGAACCTAAAAAGTAGTTTACCTTGCTTAATCAAGCCTGCAAAGAGTGAGGAAAGTAAGACCACTTATCTTACATTTTCATCCTTTTGATGTCATGCCTTTTCATTATAAAAATGTTTCTTTTGGGTATTGCATGTGTTGTTAGGGAATATTAAATGTAGCTAGAGCAACATTATGGATCAAAAGGAGAGAGTCTTTCCCCAGGTACTTGAAGCTGGGCAGTGATCAGAGCTGGTGACTGCTTGAACTAGTGCTGTTGTCAAAAGAAGCACCCACACAACAGTAGCATGGCCAACATCAACATTCAGTGTGAAGTGGCAGCTTTCTGTTGCCTCCTTGCTGATCTTCACACTTACTTTTAGATTCTTGGTGGAGCAGAGGAGCAAGAAAGAGAGAGAAAGATATATCTAAGTTGATGGTAGGAGCAGCATTGAGATGAGGGAAGTATGTTGCTTCCTCTCTGGTGTAATAACCACATCTATTTACATAAGATATGTGTGACCTCCTTTTGTAGATGAGCTTTTTTTTCAGTAGCGGAACACTAGTAATTTCCTATCTCCACGTGTCACTGTCAGTGTTTTCCTCCCAGACTGTTTTTCCGTGACAAATGAGCACATTTCTATGTTAGTGTGTTGCTGAATATCACATACCATATGGTAGAACCAGCTAGGTGGCTAAGACACTTCTAAAGCAGATGTCAACACCTGAGTTTCTCCAAGTGTCAGCTCATATCACCAGCAGCCTGTTCTGAATGCCTTCCAAAGGACCTTGTCCTCTTCCACTGCTCTCCTAAATTAGTTACCTGTAGTAGGTGGTCTGAATAGTTCCATTGTCTGACCATATTTACTTGCAGTGGGAATTCCAGGTGCTTAGATGTGAAAAAAAACCTTTTCTGTTTATACCTCTTTTTCTGTTGAAGCTACCTGTGCCTCATGGAGTTGCCAAGGAAGACTGTCTACCCAGGAACACTGGAGAACTGTCCTGTAAGGTAAGGCATTTTTTATGCTGATAAATATTTACTGAATAGGACTCACATTGCATTAAAGTATGGAGTGCTTTAGGCTTTAAAGGTTACACTAAGAAATGTAACTATCCTAGTGTTTCTTTAATAAAAATAAAACAGCCACCAGAACAAAACCCAGTAGCAGTGACCTGCCTTAAAGCACAGGGGTGTCCTGCTTATAAGGCAGAGCACCAGTAAGCACTTGGAGTGCCACAAGTGAGGGGAAGCTGCTAAAGTTCCTTTGTCTCATGGGAAGATTATCACTCCCTTGAGTGATAATCCCTGGCTGAGTATCTGAAAAGTGGGCAAAAGATAACCAAATAGTTTTATGAAGTTCTGTACATGATACATCAGTGAATGGCTGTGACATAGGGATTTCTCTGCTTCTACAGAACCTAACCTGGTTTAAGGGCATAACTGTATTAATATTAAATAGCTAGTATAAATTATAGCTATGAGCAGCTTTTTTTATTATTACCAGAAACCTACATGACTGAAATAGATTTTTCTGCAAGCTGTTATCTGCTGTAATTTATATTATTCTGGCCTTATCTCTCTCCATGTTGGGCATTTTTGGTTGGGTTTTTTTGTATGCAGTGAAGGACTTAGAATATAATTCATGCACAGTGATTGTCATCAGCACAGTCTACAAATTCCTAGTGGATGGGATAGAGAAGGTGGCTCAACATTTTCAATGTGATTTCTATTTATAAAGATGCCACAACAAAATTGTCACTTCCCCTCAGCATCATCTTCCTGTAAGGAAAACACAAGTGGCTTTCTTGCCCCTCTGAAGTGCTTGGCAGTCAGCAGGTGTGCTGCTGAGCAAGGAAGGGGACCTGGCAGCACCCAGTACCAAGCAGCAGTGCAAAACAGAGTACTTGGCAGCACAGAAAATTTGGCCCCAACTCTTGCACTGAGAGTTGCTATTGATGCTCCAGATATCTGGCCCACAGAGCTAGCTGAGGCTCTGTCTGTGCATACACTGGCTCAGAAGCAGCTTTTGGTGAAATGCATTCTGTTTTACACTGGCAGAAGGCACACAGAAATCACCCAGAGCTGTGTGACCAACACTAACTGGTGCCTCCAAAGGAGATTATTTTACCTCAGAACAACAAAGTGTTGGAAGTCAGACAATTACTTTCACAGCACATAACAGCCAATCTCCCATGATTTATAAACTACTTGGATTTATTTGTTGTTGTCAGGAGTCAAACCACCCTCCAAAAGTTTCTGACACAAGTGCACCTCATGCCGTAGTCCTGCATGATTTTCCTGCAGGTAAGTAAAAGTGAATATTCTGGAATCTTGTTTTACTCCAAGACTTTCAAATGGGAATTTTCTTAGGAATTGGAGCTTAAAAATGACAAGGAAGCTCAGCCTGCAAGGTCTGCATGTAGAGTTGTTCAAATCCATGGGTTTGGCTATAGTTGGTTCTTTTATCTTACACTTGATAAACCAGTTAAAGGTAACTGGTTTATCAAGTATAATTAAGACTTTTAGAACATTCATTCTGGTTTTGTCTGTGGTATTAGGAAGGATTTCCTTAGTGAAAATCAGTGAGTGTGCCAACTACCATTAACTGAGATGATGCTGTCTTACAGAGCATGCTGATGACTTGGACCTTCACTCTGGAGACACCGTTTGTCTTTTGGAGAAAATTGATACTGAGTGGTACAGAGGAAAATGTGGGAATCGCACGGGGATGTTTCCTGCCACCTTTGTTAAAGTGGTTGTATGTAGGCTTTATATACATAAGATCCTGTTGCATTCATTTTCTGGTTCCATTTTCCTATAGCTCCTGAGTTTTTAACTCCATGCTCTATTTAGACAATCCCTTTTCCCTCTTGGCAGCAGAGAATACTTCCCAGCTTGTTTGTATGGTATTAGAAAGATGCTTGTTTTGGCACAACCAGCTTGTGTTATGGGGATTATTTTGCTGTTAATTTGAAGCCATGTGAGAAAATCCTGGCCCTTACCACATTTGTTTTGTTAACCTGAGTAGTTTCTCAGGGCCTGCAGAGCAGCTGCATTTAAGAATTAACACTCAGCCACTGTCTGTGCATCCCCACAACCTCCCAGATTCTCTCATTTTCTTGTGCCTTGAACGGTGCTGGAATTGCCACTTTTATAGCCATGTAGTGAACTAGGTCAGGGCTGCAGTTGGACCCAATAAAACATGGCTTTTGTCTTCCTAGAATATTTTTTCCCAGCTGGATCAGTTCACCTAAGTGGCTTAATAAGTGGCTGCACAAATGGCTGTGTTGGCACAGTGCAAGAGGATTGTGTTGTTGCAAATGAGCAGCGTAAAGCAATCCTGTTACTGAATGTGACACTTCACAGTGAATGGCAGGCAAGAGACAATAGCAATTAATTGGGTGCCCTTCTCTTTAAAGGAGATACAGTATGGTTCACCATGTCAAAGCCTGGGTCAAAGCTACTGCAAGCCTGAGTATGAGACTGAAGTCCTTTTTGTGCCAGTAGAAAGGGCCTTTGGGCTGCCAACACCACCATATGGAGATGGAGGAATGCTGAGGTGACACCAGGAGGGGAGGCAGGGAAGGTGTGTGTCTGGGCACTAAAGACAGTGAGATGACACAGGGATGAGAGCTGCTGCTGCATGGACAGTACCAGGTATCTGGTAGCCATCAGAGAGGGTAGGGTCTCTTCAGTCTGGAATGGTGTTAATGGAGAAAGAGAAAATGAGATTTGAGAAGCATTGAAGAAAGAAAACTGAAGTGCTGGTTAGTAACAATAGGACCATGTGAGCATGGTTCACTTTCACAAGAAAGATGTGTTGGCTAAATTGGTTAGCAGCTTCTGCACGACCAATTAAACACCATGAATAAAAAGCTCCTGTTAGTACTGCTGGCCAATAGAGAAAAGATTTTGTGTTAAAGCAGTGAAATGAGTGTTTGGAGTCAAATTCAGCATTGATCAAATGCAACTTCATAGAAGCTAGAGAAGATGTGTTTCAACTCTAGTTATGAAAGGTGGTTACTCTTTGAGTGCAAACATCCTTTGTTTCACCAAAAGTTATCAAGAAAAACAAGAATGCAGTACAGAGGCTAATGAATGCTCCTGTTCATGTCAGACTGGGCCTGGATACAATGCAGTCTGGGGTGTTCTACAGCACTGAGCTGCTCAGAGCTTAGGTCTGGACACAAGAATACTCAGGTATTACTTCCCATAGAACCTTCAGAGCACCACAGGTACTAGCTCCTCCAGAGCAGATTTTATGTCCTGAAAGGCAGCACAATTCTCTCCAGTCCTTCACATAAGCTAGTGAAACATGCCTGTTGGTTTTTGTGGGCCCTGGCTCCCCAGGCAGCAAGCTGTAACCCAGAGCTCCTTGCCAGGGACTGCAGGCTTGTGGGCTCATGCAGCTTACACACTGTCCTTCGTGTCACATCAAAAGTAGAATTGAAGCCCTGTTCTGATAAAGGACTTGAATGCTGTCTGCTTGATACATCCATGTATTGATTTTCAAAATTGTATTTCCCCAGTTCAAGTGAGATTTGTGAGATGTATTTTTGTTTGGAGGACAGCTAGCTACCAAAGCCCAGAAAGGATAAGTGTAAACAATCATTTTGTCTCCTGTGATGTATTGTGCTAGTAAATAATAGAGAGCAATTACCAATTGAAAATGGGCAGCCAAATGCACCAATGTGTAGTAGCATCCAGTCTCCCATTCCATCAATCAGTCATTCCACAAGCAGAAACAGTAAATCAGCTTTGTAACAGAAAACATTAAATAGTGTTTCTTGATTGCATGAGATTGAAAAATGAGAAATTGGACAGGCAAAACTGAAATCTCCATTAATATGGTCATATATCACTTCATGCCATGACTATAGTGTCACAGGGAGGCTGTAACTGGAGCTGATGCTTAGCTGAAAAATAGATTATTTTAACCAATTCCAGGTTTATTGTCATTGCCATGAGCTTGAAATGGAAGCTTTTACTTATTTTGTTGTCTTATTAGATTGATGTTCCAGAAGAAGACAACAGGAAAAAACCACCCTGTTCATCACAATGTATTAAGTGAGTCAGATAAATCTTACTTTCCTTCTCTTGTTGATTTACTGGGAAGCAAAAAGAAACCTAATTTTTAAGCCAGTGTTATCCGTGCTGAGGTTAATACGGTTAGTAGTTTCTTCACCAAAATATAGTTTAAAAAATAAGCTTTGAAATTGAAAGTTTATAATATTTTAATATCATCATATGTTCAGCTAAAAAATGCCTAAAAACTTCAGGTTTTAAAAAATTCATAGATCACTGTACCTTTGTAATAAACCTTTCTGTAGATGCAGTCCCTTTGCCCACTTTCCTCCCTGTTAAGAGCTGGGTTAGAAGAGCAGTTCCCTTAGCTTCTCATGAGAATTGGTTACAGCAACTGTGAACCTGATGAACTTTCCTTGGTAGGTTATTTCCCCATGGCTGAGATAGATTTTAGAAAACAAAAATGGTCAAAGTAGATAAAAAGCTAGCTTTCCCCTGTGAAAATTCCATGTATTTGGGACCAATACACAACACCCACCTCCCCCACCTCTGATTGCATCTAAATTGGATGCTAGCTCAAAATAAAAACAACCCCTAAAACAAAAGTGTATTGAGACACTGACTTGGATACAAGCAAAAATATAACATGGAACATGTGGCCCAG
The DNA here is from genome assembly GCA_024611195.1 of Ceyx melanurus. NCBI lineage: Eukaryota > Metazoa > Chordata > Aves > Coraciiformes > Alcedinidae > Ceyx > Ceyx melanurus. Next base: position 44,084 of record JANHGL010014005.1, on the reverse strand, counting down.
AAGCAAAGTGAAATGTTTGCTGTTATTTGGAACAGAAATAGGGTCTTATACAAAATATTGTAATAGCCAGGAACTGGGATGCAAAAGTTGCATCCAGCTCCCCTGGACTCCAGACTCATCCTCCTCAGAAAGGCAAAGTAAGAACCAGGGCTAGACCCCAGTTTTTCACCTGTTCTGTATTTCTTCATTTCACTTCAAGGTATCAAACCATATTTTGCACAATGCTGCCTTATTTTTAAGTGGACAATAATAATAAAGTGAGATTCTCTTTTTTTTGTTGTGCAGAGGCCCACGATGTGTAGCACGATTTGAATATATTGGAGATCAGAAAGATGAGCTCAGTTTTTCAGAAGGTGAAACTATTATCCTTAAAGAATATGTGAATGAAGAGTGGGCCAAAGGAGAGCTCAGAGGCACATCTGGAATTTTCCCCTTGAACTTCGTGGAGGTAATTGAAGATCTGCCTGGAACAGGTATGAATCTGTTTGCAAAAGTCTTCAAGAAGATGGTTTTGTACTGCATGCAGAGAGGCAGCATGTAGACACAAAGGCCAGTGAGTAAAGGGAGGTGGTAGAAAGGGAGAGAAGACAGATTTACAAAAAAATAAATAATCAAAAAGAAGAGTAGGACTTCTTAAGAAGCTGTTCTTAATCATCCCTTGAGTATCTAAAATCTCTATCATTACTACCACTTTGAATAGTCATTGCTGCTATTCTAAGTGGTGCTTTATTCATGTAGGTACAGGAGCAGCACTGAAGAACAAGGTGGAGGTTTCTTCTTCCCTTCCTCAGGTAATAAAAATTCATAGGTGAGGACCAGAATTTACATAGTGGCTTCATAAATTTACATAGAATTTCTATTCTAATGTCAGCTTAGCTGCACAACTTTAAACCTGAACGGAACACGGCTCCGCCAGAACACAGTGCTGCATGGTCACAGCTTGAATTCCAACCAGTGGCCTAAACTGATTGAATTCATGGCTTCTGGCACATTAGCATAAGTACATTTTTTACCCTTTGTGCTTGAGCAAACTCTAGTTAGCTCTATTTTAAGTATTGCTGCAGTGGTCTAATTTGGAATGTATTAATCCCGATAAAAAGGGATGTCTGAGCCCAGATGGAATGCTGTGGCAATTGCTGAAATGCCATTCTTGCCTACATCTGCAGGGAATGCTGTTGCAGGAGAAACACTCCTGGCCTGTACAGCTGCTTTCACCAGGATCCCTCAGCTTCTGGACCCCATTAACGCTTCTAAAATTAATGTATCTCTTCTATCCCCCCAAATAGCTCAACAGCCGCTCAGGAGACTGGTGTGAGGCACTCCATGATTTTACAGCAGAAACCAAAGATGATCTATCCTTTAAAAAGGGAGACTACATCCAAATATTGGAAAAAGTAGATTTGGAGTGGTACAGAGGAAGACTGAATGAAAAGGAAGGGATTTTCCCAGCAGTTTTTGTTCTGACCAGATCAGGTACAGTCCTCCCACTACATGGCAATTCATTATTCCTTGGGTTGTGATGCTCAGGGCAGAGTTCTGGGAGGACCCAACTATTCCATTGCATTAGCAAGCCTCACATCACCACAGTCCTTAACATCCTAAACTTAGTGTTGAACCACCCTCTCTAATGGTGGCAAGATGCTTTAGCCAGTAAGCAGTCTGGGAGATGCTGCAGATTCTGGAATTCTACATTTTGAAACTCAGCATGTGGTGTGGGCATAGGTGAAATGGGACCACTGAGCTGCCTGTAATAGTGATTCAGGGGTTCAATAGGTGAGGGGGAGTCAGGTACTTCCCTCAGCTGAAGGAAAACACTGCAGCACAGTCAGAGCTGTGAATAACCACAACTGTTACATCTTGGCAAAGAACAAATGCTGCTTGCTCTCCTCAAGCTTCTGCTTGGTCTCCAAATCAATATGGTCAAAATCTTCACAGAAGGCACAGAGAAATCACCATTTCTTCCCCTAGTTTTTGCAAGTAAAGCCGTGAAAGTTGACAGGAAATAAACTCCACCTAAGTAGCAAATAGCACACAGCAAGTGCCACTTCAGCTCTCAGTGCAAGGAGGAAAAGACAGCTTTTATTAACTATCACCTGTGGAAAATTCAAGTAAGTGAACTTTAAATTCAGTCCTCTTAGAAGCAGAACCATGAGAACATGCTAGTGCTTTCAAATGAGCAGTAGAGATTTTTACTCCAATAGGACAGTGAATTTAAGTAGCAGTAGCAATAACATCTGGACACCCTGTAGCACATGGGTGGGGAAAAAACCATGAGCATGACAGGAAACTGCTCCAAAAATAGATTTATTTCAGTTAAATCCAAATAATTTGTCTTGTCTACATTCTGCAGCTAGGGAAGATCTGTCACACTCTGCAAGAGGGAAGAAAGGAAAAGCCAAAGCCCTTTATGATTTTCATGGAGAAAATGAGGATGAGCTTTCCTTCAAAGTAAGTATCTCTCTTAGCCCTGTTTTCCAAAAGGTCTTAAACTCCTAAAGAGGGCTAAAAATTAGGATTTATCCACTGTGGAATAGTCTTGGAACAATAAAGAACAGAGCATGTAGAAAAGGCATAGCTATGAGCAGACTCAATAGATGGCCTCTGAAAAACCTTTTGTTTCCCTGGCAAGGTGTTCACTGCAGGTATTGAAGAGAGGTGAAGAGTTGCAGAGCTCCTGAGCTCTCCAACCCAGTAAATATGACAAGACAAACAGATCTCATTTTGCACAACATTCAGTTCATAGTTAAAGCCTTTTAACACTATAAGGGAACACGAGTGTGAATTTAATCATTTAGGTAACTGTCCTCAAAAGCAAGTTTCTGAGACTAGACTTACATAGCAGGCCCAAAATTGTGTTTATCACTTGGAACACACTATTTTTCTCAGTTTATTTTAAACCACCACACTTAGCTACCTCCATTGCTTGCCTTTTGGGGGAGAAGGCTTGCAAAGGAGAGTTTCCAAGTGCTGGAAAATGCTGTGACTAAATTGGGGAGGAAAACAACCAACCAACCTACAACAACAACAAAAAAACACAAAACAAAACTCAGCTTTGAAGTGTTTTCAGAAAAGAAACCATCTTAAGAGAGCAGGGAAACACACAAATAACAAGGTAAGGGGGGCTGTAAGCCAGCTCTCCAACATACCCACCTACCTGGAGAGCTTAGGCAATGCAAGAAGTTACCCATCACTCCTGGGCAGTGATTTGTTCAGTGTAGAGAAGCACTTACCCTAAGAGAAGCTGCAGCTGGTTTGGGCAGTTTCAGAGAGGTGTAACCAAGAGAACATCCCACTTCCCTTTGCTTCCCATGAATTGCCTCTGAACAGCTTCCCTCAGAGTGCTACCTGTGCAGGGCAAGCTGTGCTGGCTCACTTTGCCCCTTCTCTTGCAGGCAGGAGATGCAATCTCAGAGCTGGAATACGTAGACGAGGACTGGATGAGTGGAGAGAGAGAAGGGAAGTCTGGGATCTTTCCCAAGAGCTTTGTTCAGATTTTAGCAACACCTTGAAGCGGCGCCTCCCTTCCTACTCCCTGCACAGGGGAGAGAATGTTCTCTATCCTAAAGGCACAGCCAGGACAGCAATGTGCTTTGACTATCAATGTTTGCACTACTTTTCTAGACAGTCATACTAGTATCTTGGAGTAAAGTAAGAAAATTGTAGTCTTGTGACAGTGTATGTACTCATGCTTCATGGATGCTCTGAGAGCAAATACAAGCAGGATTTTTAGTGGCTTCCAACTAGGGACATACTGTGGTGCAACACCCTTTTAACTTAAATAGCATTCTAGTGTCTTTACTATCTGGTATTACATTTATGCACAAAGTCTGCATAAAATAAGCTTCTTTGGGCTTCTATAAAACTTTTAAATCCACCTTTTAAAAAAATATTTTAAGACAATTACAGCACTTGGTATGTAGATCAAGTTCCAATATTCAGGTTTCGTTACCGCTTAACTTCTACAGTAGCAGTTGGATCTACTTGTTTTATGACTTAAGAGGAAAACTGCTATTTCACAGTAGAAAAATATCAACTCTAACACTGGTAAGAGGGAAAACTCAGAAGCAAATCCTTTGTGTAGTATTCTTCTATTCCTAGCCCAAGCTACTCATATAGTAAGATCACAAAACTTTTTTTTTTTTTGCCTCTTAATGAAAAGTGTTCAAACTGGTATGAATCATCTTAGACCTTCCTCCCTTCCCCAACATCCTTTCCAGCAAGAAGTGTAGATTTTTCTGCTGCCCTCTGTACTTTGAGCAGCATCATGTCCCCTGTCCCACCTGAGGTTGGCTGTGACACACTGCGTTTACTGAGCTCCCAGATCCCTCCCTGCAGTAGCTGCACTATTCCAACTATGCCCCCTTCACGCAAGTGGAAAGCCAGGCTTCACTCAGCCTGCATTTTATCTGTCACTCCAGCCCTGGAACATACTTCAGTAACACTATTCCTATCCTTAACATGGATACTATACAGCCTTGGTTTCAGCTTTCAGCAGACAACTGATTAGTTTCCAGTTTGTTACCACATACCAACTATACTGAGCATCATTACACGTGGGTTGTCCAGGCCTTAAGGAAAACACCAGGCAAGAAGTTACTTCAAGAAGCTCTAACAAAGGCATTTTCTGGGACTTGAATGACACAGACAGACACGATGGAGGCAGCTTCACAGGATGGGAACATCTGGTGATAGCAAATTCCTTTTTTCAACACTTCTGTCAAGAGTTAAATGCATCTTCATCAACTGCTAACTTCATCAGGCTGGAAAACTGAGGGAAAAGCCTCTGAGTGCTGGCAGTATTCCAGCACTTCTGTAGCATGTAACAAAGAGAAACCATTGCAGTCATTACTGCAGAGATTCAGGTGAGGAGGGATCCAGCTGCTCTTACAAGAGCTGTCTCTGAGGGGCTGGAACCTCAGGTTGCAAAACGACCACCGGTTGAGTGTTGAGTGAAGACTGGAAACTAGAATCATGATTGACCTTGAGATAGTTTTGACCGAGTCATGTGCCTGCCTACAACTTTATCCATAGGTCTTAGTGTTACAGCAACAACTGCCTGTTTCTACAGGCATCTAAACTGGTGTCTGAGCAAGCTGAGGAGGGTAGCCCTGCCCTGCAGACTGGTTACCTTCACAGCAGGCAGAAACAGGCTTACAGCCACCACTGACCTGAAGGACTCCCCCACCACAGACTGGGGTGTCCAGGCTCCATAGCACAACAGAGCTCCACTGCAGTGAGCTCGAGGGACCTACAGCACAGATAGGTCCTCAGCACCATCCTGCTCTGCAGTCCCTGTTGGACTACAGCACTGGCACACACAGACACAAGCATTAGCCCTCCTGGTTGGTTTGTTGTCTAGAAAGCTTCATGGAAGTGTTGTGTATTTAAACTGCACCAATACCATTCACAACTGAGGGATGAAGATCACGGCGTTTTAATGAGCTGAGAACTGGGTTTTTACTTTCATTAAGAGGACTGGCACTGTAATAGTATGTGCTCTTCTGGAGAGATGGAAACCATTTACTTGCTTTTACCAGCCACCAAGCAGCCTACCTGGAACTCCTCTGGAATCACATGCTTAAGTAGATCCATCTCAGAGGACATCCCTTCCCAATCACCAAGATACCTGCCAGGAGATTCCAAGTGTTCCCGTTTACTCCAGTAACGGCCATCTTCTAGAGAACTCCAGCAAAACGAATGTTTAGCCAGCTTTCCCAACCCCTGCAAGCCCACTCTTTTCAACCAGCGTCAGTGGAACACCCCATTTAAAACAGGCTCCTGTGCCAGCACCACTCCCAAGTGCCTGGAGAACAGCAGAACCAGGCAAAGCCCACACCCAACAAACAGAGCACCCGGGCCCTCCGAAGCCACACTGCTGTACTGGGGTGGGGGGAGGCTGAAGTGTGATGTTTCTTTACTGTTTGTCTGGCAGTTTTCTAAGATTTTGATAAGTCTCAAAAGTAGAAGTGATTTTTTATATATTCTTTTTAATTTCCTCTCCCGTTTTTGTACCTGTGTGTGGACCACGTTTTTTGTAACTTCACTGAATGTTTAAGGTCAGTGCCTGTCAGTAAATAAAACCTTTGGTCATCTCCTCCCTCTTAGGCAGGGCAGGAAGAGCAGCAAAGCCTTCTCTTCAGAGCAAGGAGTGCCATCTGAAGGCTGCTTCCCTTACTGCAGCCAGCTACCGCAGAGCTCATTCAAACTGCAAGTGAAATGTTTTGCTTGTATAGGGATTGTCAACTGATTGATACCCAATGTGACCGTGAAACCACAGATTGTAACATGAAACTTCTCAAGTGTACAGTACATCATCTGGAAAAAGCCCAACCGCACATGAAGGAGGTGTTTTAAAATCCTAACTGCAATCCAGTGGCAAATTTCAGCTGTAACCTTGGAATTCAGCTGGACTCCCCTGTGTTAGCAGAATAGAAGCCTATTTACCACACACTGTTTGACCCACCTCTGGAAGTATCTTCAGGAAGGCATCTTTGTTCCATGTACAATGAACAGCATCCTAAATCCATCTTTGTTGAGTAAGTTTGTTATGGTACCTCTGTAAATTAAGAGTGTATTTAACCAATAAATTTTTTTATAATTAAGTCATGGTGGTGTTTTTCTTGTCTCATGATGTGGAGAGCTGAGCTTCCCCCTTGACAGCTTTGTGGCTCTCATTCTATTGATGTATTTAACCCAACAGAAAAAACCACCCAAACAAACATCAGACCACCCCCAAACAAGTAATATGAATCATATCCCTCCCAACCCCTCAGAATCCCAACAGCTTGAAGATGGTTTATTCAGGCCAGAAAATAAACCACCCACAAGCTTGTCTTTTTCCCAAATCCTCTTGGACTAGCCTTTTTGTAACAGCTTCCTCAGCCACACAGCTGAGAGCACAGACACATGAGCTCAGAAATACCACCTTAGGATCCCTTCCCTCTCCTGGTCTATGCAGAGGAGACTGATGATTTGTTTGATGGAACTAGTGCTAAGCAGGGAAAACACTCAACACACCTCCCTTACCAGAAAGCTCTGACAACTCATCCCAAGGCAGGGCTTTCATATACAGGCACTTGTGTATGTGTACAACCCACATTAAAAGCTTCCTGGGAGTAGGTTCAACACTTTCATTCCATCCCACCACACTTACTCTAAATCATGGTTTAAGTGAAGGAGTGGAAGATCTACTGCAATCTACAGCTTCACAAACCAGACTGTGGGACTTGGGGGGAGAATGACACCCACCTCAGCAGCACAGATGGGAAATGAGAAAAGCAGAGAAACAGCACTGTTAATTTTTCTGGGTTCAGCATTCTGGCAGTTTTGAGAAAGCACTACCCCTACACTAGGTAAACTGGGAAAAGCAGAACAAGCTGGCTTGTATTTACAACCCAGTAAAGATGGTCACCTGAAAGTGAAATCCTGGGCTGTTCTAAATATCACCCCCTATATGAAAATTAGAAATCACAACATGAAATCAATCACCTGCAGCCTCCCAACTAACTTAGAAAACATTCATTTTGCCTATTTACTCCAAAATAACCAACTAAGAAAAGGTCGAAGTCTCTGACCCTGAAGATTGCAGCCCTCATGATTTAACATCCCTCCACTTTTCCCCTTGTATCCTGCTTGCAACAACTTTCTTCCTCTTCTCTGAAGCCATTCCATGGCTGAGTGCTAGAGCCACCACCATCTCACTGACCTTCCCAAACAGGTTGTACCATTTTGTTCTCAGGTTTTAAATCACAAACTTACCAACAGCACAAAGTTTGTGTTTGCTGTCCAGTTCTATACATGTTGGCAGTGCCAGCACTCCTTGTCTTAGCTGGGAAAACAACACTCCCCCATTTTTAAGTTGGCATAAGCCGAACAAGCAGCAAAAATGCTATGGGGTAATGGAAAAAAATACTCTTAGAATTACCTAGCCAGTCCCTTAGGTGTGCTTTATGTTCAGAATATCCACCAATGCCTTTTTAGGGTGCAGTTTTCAGCCCCCTGAAGCTCCACAGGCTGTTCAGCTGTGGTTAGAGATCCCTCAGTTCAACCCAGGGCCCTACATCTGAGCAGTGTGGAAATGCAGAGAATGCTCAAACCTCTCCCTGCTCCCATAAGCAAAATTACAACTTAAAGGCCTATTAACACCTTCTGACTACCAGGGACCAAAACTAACCTGTAAGAGATCACACTCAGTCACCACCCAGAAGCCTAAACATAGGTGATTGAGAAGCAAGAGGTCTGAATAAACCCCCACTGCTGCCCTGTAACACAACTACACAGTGAGTTTCCTGGGTGGTGCTGCACAGTGCTCCTCTGCAGCACCTTTCACCAGCACACAGGCACATTGCCTTCAGGACCAACAACCTCCCTGCTACTGTACTCGCGCCTTTCAGAGAGGACAACCCACCTTCTGTAACACCAATCACAAAACAGATCTCCAAAGCCACTGTTTTTTCTCTTTTAAACTAAGGCAATGGGTTTACCTTGTTACAAATCCCTCCACACACCCAGTACCAATGCTGTCTAGTGGCAACACAGGCACCCAAATGTTCTTTCTGTATAGTACAGATTTTATTTTCCACCAGGGTTTAGTTTCAGACAGACTCCTGCACAGGTGGCTCATATCCATCAGCTCGCTCCACTTTAGTGCCTGCCTCATCTCCAGAGGGCTTTCCAGCACCACCACCTTCACCATGCAGCTCCATCAGCTTGCCCACTAGAAAGAAGTATTACAAAAAGTGAGAGGTGCACTATTTAAACAGCTTTCACTTATTGACTTGCTCATTATATACATTAAACATTCTGGTCTGTAGGTATGACCAAAATTCCAGAAAGCTCAAGCAAGGAGATGCTGCTGCAGTAACTGAAAACAAGCAGTGGCACCAAGTGCTACATAATCAATCTGCAAATTAAGATTTTGGAAAAAGGGATGATGTAAAGAACCTACTATGCATTATATGGGAATGTCAGAAAATGGGAAAATGGAATCATTCCATGTCATCTGGGACCGAAACATTTTGTCATCACTCATTCCCAAGCCAAAACCTTTGAAAATTCAGCAGCAGCATCAAGTGAGAATTCATAGCAGCTCCAAACTGAACCACACATCACTGCTTGGCTCAGACCTGAAAGCCTGATGGAAGACTTGCAGGATGAGCCTTTTTACTACTACTGCTATTTATGCTGCTTTAGCATCTTTATCCAAGGCAAAATAACTTTAAACTCATGTCTTCTCACATCCTCCACCAAGAACCCTGACTTACATTCAAACTTGGGCTTCTTCAGCATCTTAACCTTGCGGACATAGACATCATGCAGAGGGTAAATGGACTGACAGGCCTTCTCTATGTCTTTGCCAATGCTGTCTGGGATCCTGAGGAAAAATAAATAAATAAATCAGAGAGCACATCAGTACCAGAACTTGTGCCTGCCGCTTCATCAGCAACACAGGCTCAAAAGAACTCTTTAAGAATGCATAATATTCTACAGAAGCCTGCACCAGCGATGCTACCTTCACTCACTGACACATTTCCTCAGCTATGTTTGGATTCCAAGCCATTTTCCATGCTGGGATACAGTGTCAGTGTGCCCATTTTGAGAGCAAACTTCTGGGAGCAGCCACCACACTCCCCTCTACTGGAAAAGCCCAGAACATTCACAGCCTCAGCTGATCAGAATTACAATTTCAGTCTGTAGAAACACAGACCAAGAGCTCCCTGGAGCAGCTGATGACACAAGCATGGACTGCATGTGCTTGGCTTTCAGCACAGAGACTAAAGGAGCATCTGAGGTGCCTCATGAGCTCCTGGCCTCTGCCAAACAGCACATGGGGCACCAGCGTCCCCCGGGCACCCCGAGCAACTGACCAACTGTCTGAACAGGAAGAGCAAAGACTAGACAGCCAAGGCTTACAGCTTGTTGACAACTTCCTTGAGGTCGTTGGTCTGCACCTCTCGGGTCATGATCTCCATCATCTTCTTGCGGATCTGCCGCACCTGCTGGTGCTGGGCGTAGGAGGTTTTGCGGATCTGGTTATTGCGCTTCTTAGTGAAGCCCACGCAGAAGAGGCGCAGCAGGTACCCGTCGGTGGTCTTCACGTCGATGTGAGCCTCGATCATGGTCTAGGGAAAGACAGCTGCTGAGGGTCAGCAGGCTGGGCAGGCTCCACCTGCCACGCTCCCCACCGCTCTCCCACCACCGCCAGGGGTGCCAGCCGCGCCCACGCTGCTCTGCACACACCTGCCACTTTTTGACCATGGAGCACATCTTGTCCCGGGTGAGGTCCATTCCATGGAAGTTGGTCAGGCAGTTTTTGCCCTGAACATCCTCAGTGATCAGTTTGAATTTGCGGAAGGCGACCTCATCGTTCTGCAGATCAGCCAGGCTCACCTCAAACACACGCCCCTTCAGGCCGTCCGAGGCAATTTCTGCGTTGGGAAATAAGAGACCTTTTAGCAACCACTTTTGCTATTATTTTATTTATTCAAAAGCTATTATTCAAATCAGATGCCAGATTTCCCCCTGATGTTTTCTAACCAGCTTCACAGCTCTGAAGTTTACACAAACCTGGAGCACCATCATATCAACCCACAGTAGCAAATACCTCATTCTGTCAGCTCTGGGAGGAATCTTTATAAGGCAATTGTGCCAGATATTGAACAAAATAGCAGTAAACTGCAGATTCCAGCATGTGTAACAGAATCACATCAATGTCTAGGTTGAAAGGGGTCTCCAGAGCTCATCCAGTCCAACCCCCCTGCTGAGAGCAGGGACATCTGCAGCTAGAGCAGGGTGCTCAGAGACTCCTCAAGTCCCACCTGGGATGTCTCCAGGGATGGGGCCTCAACCACCTCCCTGGGCATCCTGTGCCCGTGTCCACCACTCTCACTGGAAAGAACTTTTTCCTTAGTTCTAATCTAAATCCACTCCTTTCTCATTTAAACCATTGCCCCTTTCACTCCAGGCCTTTGGAAACAGGCCCTCTCCATAGGGTGGGTTTCTTTAAGCATAAGGGGTTACAAGTACTTGGAAATTAAAAATGATGAAAAAATAAACATAAAAAGCCACACACGTGCTCAGCAGAGATAAAGCAGCAACTAACATCTAGTTACAGTCATTTCACAGTTCTCACTCTAGCAACCATTTTAACACTGACTCATAGTTGGATTACAGTGATCCTTGTTTCACATGTACGCAATTTAAAACAACCACCATCTTCAGAACTTTCAGTGCAGCCTGAACAGTCTAAGGCAACTATCTGGCCATTCCACACAGCTAACCTTTCAGACATGCCTGTGGCTTGGCACTCTGCTACAAACAAGGACCACATCATATTAAATTCTCTGCGACTAAGCTCATGCATTTAAGCAACTCTGACTCCTTAAAACTCATTCCAACCAAGCAATTAAGTCAGAGGCTTTTTTTTTTTTAAAAAAAAACTCAACAACTTCCAGGTTGATACTATGAGCAAAAGTTATCTGTCAGCAGTTTTTAAACCGAGTGTCAATTGGAGGTAGCACATGGTACAAACACCCCCCCCTCTACTCACTGGTTCCTTGAGTCCTGGTGACAAGTGTCTTCCCAATGTTACGGATATTAAACATTGCTGGTGCTTTGACATCATACCAGTCCTTTTTGGAGAAAGGATCGACCCTTAATTTAAACAAAACAGAAAACATTATTATATTTTTTTTATTTTTTTTTTTTACTGGTATTCTCAGATTAAACCTCCCCATGTGCTCTGTGAAAGGGAAATGCAAATGGCGTTATTTTGTGCTCTCAAGTTTAAGGTGGAGGGGCTGGTAACACAGACAGCATTTCCCCCTGCGGTGGCACAGACACTCGTTTCCACTTACTTCGGACAGAAATTAGCTGCAGAAACACCATAAATCCCGTACAAGAAAAGCCCACACCGAGCTGCGGCTCAGGAGCGGTACAAGAGCTGCATATAACCACCTTCCCCAACCAACCTCTCTCCATTTCTGGGCTTCTGCAGCTCAAACGCACCGGGCCCAACGCGGCTTGCACCGACACCACCCCAAACCCCAGGGGGAGCGAGCCACGCCAGGCCCGGGAGGAGGCCAAAGATCCCCGCCAGGCTCACAGCCCGGGCCAGCGCTCCCCGCAGCGGCCCTTCCCGGCGACGGAGCACGGAGCGGGGCTGCGGGGAGCCCAGCTCGGCCAGGACCCTCTCTCAGCGTCATCCAACCTACCGCCCTCCGCGCCGGCCTCTCCCCGCAGCCCGCCCTTCCCGCCGCCACGCAGCTCCCCCTCCCCTCACTGCCGGCCGCCGCCATCCGCCCCGCATCGCCGCCATCCGCCCCGCATCGCCGCCATCCTGCCGCCGGAGCGCCTCGCCCGGCACCCCAGGATCACTTCCCCGCCTCTGCCGGCCGCCCTTACACTTTCTTCTTGGCGCCTTTCTTGCCGCCCTTGGTGAGCCGCTTGTTCTTGCCGACCGCCATGGCCAGCCCCGCCCGGGGAAAGACCGCCTGCCCCTCGCGCGAGATTATACGAGAGCGCGGCTCGCGCGAGATTATACGAGAGCGCGGCTCGCGCGAGAAGGCGGCGGCGCTATCGCGAGAACAGAGGCGGTGTCAGAGGGCGGTGTCCGGGGGCCGGCGTGAGGTGGGAACGGGGAAACGAGAGCTGCGGGAAGATGGAAGCGCGGGAAGCCAAGACTTTGCGTTTGCAGCCCGTCAGCCACCCCGTGCGGGCCGGCCCCGCTCTTTCAAAGGGCGCTGTGCGGGCGGCAGCAGTAAAAGTCACAGGGTTGCCATCGGCTCACAGAGAGCTGTGGGTGGGGAGCGGCAGTCACGCATCCAGCCCCGCAGCAGGGACATCTGCAGCTGGAGCAGGTTGTGCAGAGCCCCAGCTCAGCAGGATGGGGCACTGAGCACCCCTGGGGGCAACCCGAGCCAGGCTCTCACCACCCTCAGTGGAAATGCTGCCTTAGATCTTGTCAAAATCTACCCTTTTAGTTTAGAGCCACCACCCCTTGTCACATCTCAACCCCCTCATCCTTGTTAAAGGATTTCTCCAAAAGGGGTTACTCCAGGTTGGCTTTTTATTCATCATAATTGGGCTGTAACTTCAGTGAGTGGCAAAGGACTTAAAATACCCAACTCATATATATATACCCTTAAGATAACATCAGGTCAGCCACTCTTAGCTGTCTGGCTTCAGTTCCTTCAGTCTCTTCACCTTTAAGATTCAGGTTGCCCTGACCCAGGTGCACTTGGTGACCTTGCACTTGGTCTGGTTCCATCTCACAAAGCTCACCTGGGCGCAGATCCAGGGCCCTCTTGATGGCTCCCATGGCTAGGTGTGCCAGCTGCACCACTCAGCCTGGTGTTGTCTGAGAAGATGCTGAGGGTGAACGGAATCCCACTGTCCGTGTCATCGGTGAAGACGTTAAATAGCACCAGCCCCTCAAAGGACGCCACTTGTCACTGATCTGTAGCTGGACATCGAGCCGTTGGCCCCTGTCCTCTGGATGTGACCATCCCATCAATTCCCCACCCACTGAACAGTCCGCCCATCAAATCCTTATCTCTCCAATTTACAGAGAGGGCTGTTGTGGGCGATGAAGTCAAAGGCCTTACAGAAGTCCAGATGGCTCATGGGTCTGTGGTTGACTCTGCCTCAGTGGAGCAGCCAGGAGAACATAAGGTGACATGTGGCAAAACACGTCCTGGTACTTCCCAGGGGTACAACAGCACCTGCAAGGGGGCACACTGGCCAGGAGCACAGACCTGCTGGAGCAACGTGGGTATCCATGGACATACCCCATTGTCCAAGAGGGGCAGGAGCACCTGCCAGATGCCACAGAGGTGATGCCGACATCCCGCTCCCCCATCAGGGAACTAGGGATCTTGCCCTGCCACACAAGAGGACCTGAGTCTCCTGCCCACTGTGGGACACTCAGCCAAGACCAAAATGCATGGGCCAAGGCAACATGGGTGGGGGGCACCCAAGGGGACGTGCACAGCCAGTCACATGGCTTGTTAATGACTGCCTAACGACCTTGGGGGTGCCATGAGGGGGAGTGGGGCCACCTGGACATCTGGCTTCCCCCACAAACACGCTGGACTTTGCTCTTTGCCCTGCCCCACCTCCTGGATCCTTGCCCATTGGGGCCAGCTGGAGCCAGTATAAAAGAAGCGCAGAGAAGGGGGAGGGATCCCGGATACCTCGAGACCATAAGGGAAACTGAGGCACGAACACAGGTGCAGGTGAGGGATACGTAGGGGACCAGAGTGGGAGGGGGCTGTGAGGACCTCAAGCATCCAGGAGGAGCGGGAGGATACGTAGGGAATCCAGGTATCAGGGGAGTGGATCTACAGGGGAGTGTCCCATAGGGCACTCAAGCTTCTGCAGAGCACAGCATCCTAGGGGCCTCAGGCATGTTCTCTGAGGGCCCCAGGCACTCAGGTGGGATCCACAGATGGCCTGGGTGTCCAGGTGTGATCTCCCCATCCCTTCGAGGGGGATTTGTAAGGGACCCAGGTGTCTGAGAGGGGGGGATTTGTAGAAGACTCACGCATCCAGGGTGGGACCAAGGAATCCTGATGTCCCTGAGCCCTCTTCCTGCAGGTGCCCATGGCGAGCTGGGCGTTGTGCACGGCCCTGCTGCTGGCAGTGCTGGCAGGGGCGACGGGCGAGACCCGCTATGAGAAGTTCCTGCGGCAGCATGTGGACCACCCGCGGACGTCCTCGCTGGCTGCGCACCGCTACTGCGAGGCCATGTTGGCACGGCGGCAGGTGACGGCCCCGGGGCGGCCCTGCAAACCCTCCAACACCTTCGTGCACGCTCCGGCCGAGGAGCTGGTGGCCGCCTGCGCCCAGGTGCCTGACGCAGAAGGGTTCCAGAGCACCCCGGTACCCATGAGCCTCACGGCCTGCCGCCTGCGGGGCAGGGACACCCGGCCCCCTTGCACCTACCGGGCCCGCCAGCTCCAGCACCACGTGCGTGTCACCTGCCTCAACGGGCTGCCCGTGCACCTCGCTGGCACCCACGCACCCGCTCAGTGAGGGTTTGACGTGGCGGGGGCCTGGATTTTCTCTCCCGCTGGGGGCTCCTCCAGGGCTTGCAATAAAGGAGGTGCCACAAGCCTGGGCTCTGGCATCAGCTTCTGGGGGGGACCCTGCCATCCTACCCCTCTCTGGGTGTCCCCTCAACCCCCTCGGATGCCCCCAGCCATGTCCAAGATGGACGTGGCGTCATAAACCCCTGGGTTTTCCCAACCTCCTGGGTGTCCCGTAGTCCCCTAGGGCACCTCTGACTTGTGCCCTGTAGACTTCCCTTTCCTGGGTGCTCCACAACTCCTGTGGGTGCTCCATAATGCCCCCAGGATCCCCTGGATGTGCACCCGCCTCTCTCCCCCAACATCCTGACCCTTTGAGTGTCATACTGCTTTCTTGGATGCCCCATAGCTTCCAGAGGGTCTCCTAACCTCCCATGAATCTAATAATCCCCTGGGTACACCCATGTTCCCCCACGTGTCCCCCATAAACCTGCATATGCCCTAAAGTTCCCTGTGACCCCAAAAGGAACATCTCTGGTGCTGAGGCTGCTCTCGGGGTCCCCCATGGCACTCCCATGGATCCAAGAACCAACTGGGACCACACACAGCCCTGAACCACCACCCCATGCACACTGAACACACACAAAACCCCAACACATCCCCTCAAACATGCAGACCACACACTGTGCCACCAACAAACCACTGGGCACCACACAACACAAAATGCACCTTTATGTTCCTACAGACAGTGCAAACATGCACAACATACAACAACATGCCAACACCACATACACTCTGCATGCACACACAGACACAAACAAGTATTTTCCTGGGTTTGGGTGGCATTTTGTATGTTTCTGCTTCTGTTCATCACCTCTTGTCCTGAGCAGTCCCACCTCTCTCAGCCTATCCTCTTGGGAGAGATGCTCCAATTCCTTCATCAGCAGCAGCCCTTTGTTGGACTCTCTCCAGTATGTTCATGGCTCACTTGAACCAGGGAGTCCATCACTAGATCCAGCATTCAGGTTTGTCTCAGAAATGCTGAGCAGAGGAGCAGGATCACCCCCACCCAGCTGCTGGCGACGCTCTGCCTGATGCAGTCCAGCAGGCTGGGGGTCCTCTTTGCTCTGGTCTTATTGCTGAGGGAGACCTGAGGACTCCAGTGGAAGTGCTGACACCCAGGTGCTGTGAGACTGCAAAAATGCAACCTACATGCACTTAGAAACTGTGGCTGAGGAGGAAAAGAAGCTCAACAAATGGCCTCCCTGGTCCTTTTCCCTGTCCTCATGGGCCTCAAGTAATTCAGATGCTCCGACGTTTCTTTTCTGGAATTCACCAGAGAGGCACCCAGAGGGCCTTCCATGGGCTGGTGAGCGCCACCTCTCAGTCCTGCCCAGCAAGAAGAGCTCTAACCCCTATACACTAGAGAAGAAACGGGGTATTTCAGGGGCATTTGGAGCATGCCTGGAAGTAAATCTTCCAGCAAGTTTAATTCTCTAGCCTGCTCCATCCTGGGTTTGATTCAGGTTAATTATTACCAGCAGCTGCTAGCCCAAGCAGTGGGTAAGGGCCAGAGGGGGGGAATAAACATCCAAACCAGCCATTGGGCTAGTTGGTACCATAGGTCATGTCTGCTATACAAGGGGAGGGCTGGTGCAGGGCAGGGCTACCTGGTTTCCTCTTGTTCCACTGTGTGGCTTCAGCTGGTGACAAGAGCAGGGAAAGGGGCATCTTGGGTGTAGGTAGAGACTTGCAGTTTCTATCACTTGCTTTGAGTGTTATTCCATCAGTATTACCAATATTATTGTTGTGTTCTCTTGTTGCATTGCTCTCTTAAATAGTTCTTATTTCAACCCATAGAGTCTCCACTTTTTCTTCCATGTTCCCTTTCCCAACCCACAGCAGTTGGGGCTGGGGGGGCAGGTGGGGAGTTCTGTGTGAGGCTGTGCTGGTTAGCTGCTGGCAGAGGCTAAACCATGACACCCCTTCCTGGCCATGGGAAGAGCTGTGTGGGCTCTGCAAATGCAAAGATTTGATTTCTGCTCTTTTCTACCTGGGTTCTTCAAGACTTGGAGGACTCCAGCCCCTCCATCTGTTCTCTGGCAGCTCAGGTCATCCTGACACTGAGAGGGAGAAATATCACTGCTGTGATTTACTAGAACAAGAGCTGTCTCTCTGCAGGGCCTGCCTACCATGTGAAAGGAGATGGGAGGGGAAGAGCATGAGATTTTTTTGTTTTTCCTATCACTGGCTGCTGTGCATGGTCCGTGGAGCTGCATACCTCTTGTCTTAGGACACAAGTTGAGAGGAACCAGCACAGGGGATGGTCTCCAGTGATGTCTGTCCCATTCCAAATGTCCCAAAATCTTTGGACATACAGAGGATCCACCTCCACCTGGCACTGGTCTCAAGATCAAGAAAAAGGAGTCCCTAATAAAAAAGAAACAGGAGTCCCCAATAGGTTTCTAGGTTTCTACCTTAAAAATAAACCACCCCTTTGCTACTGCTGGCACAGAGCCGCACTAAGGTCACCAGGGGTTGCAAGGCTGTATTGTAGACAAAAAAAAAAAATGTCTTGCAGAAATTTCACTTAATTTATTCCAAATTAACAGACACTTTTAAGTAATGGCTTGTGTATTGACAAGCACAGAAGATATAAAAAAATTAGATGAGAATTTATGGAAATGACTTTTCCTCCCTCTTCCCCACGCAAGACTTCAGATATCTGTGAGTGGAACCAGGGCTGTGATAAGAGACTTCTTTCTGCACTATCCTTGAACTCCTGGGATGTGGCCCTTTATCCAAAGAGGCAAAAAAAAAAAGCCTTTGCCACAAGCAGCAGTGGGCCATTTACAGGCAGCAGTCAGTAAATCTGTAATGGCAACAAGCTGCAAAAAGCCAGCATGGGACTGGTGCCTGAGAATATGGGAAGGCTTTTCCTGGATTTGTGCTTGAATAAACTATTGCATTTATTTCTTAATTCCTTTTGCATGTGAGTACTTTCATGTCCTGCCTATCACAGCCAAAGATAAAATGGCAATATTTGTGGTTGATTCTGCCTTACAACACTACAGGGAGACAGACCATCATCTTGGTTTTGTGGAAGGGAGTTAAGCAGCTTTCTCAAGGTCACATAGAAAGTGTGAGGCAGGATCTCAGTTCAGGCCTCCTAATCCCTAGTTAATGGCAGCCCTTCCCACTGACACAATTTTCTCTCGAGCAAAGACAAACTGTCAGTCTGACTTCCTTTAAAATAACTTTTGTGTCTTTCACTCTGGAGCATGTCCTGCAGCAGATCAGTATAGGCTGCATTACTATAGGCAACCAAAACTGGTCCCAAAACAGCACCATATTCCACCAAGAAAGCAACTAGAAACTTTTGAGATACTCTCCCCAGGCTAGTATCAAAGTCATTTCTGCTTGCATTTCATGCCAAGGTTGCTCTGGCAGTGGTCACCTGGCTCTTCTCACTTGCTGTGTTTCAAACAAGTAGTTCCTTAGCCAGGAGCTGTGTGATTAGCACACGCAGATGCAGCCAGGTATGCTCTCATGCCTGACACGCTTGCTCTACAACCAGACTTCCACCACCCAGCATCTGACGGGACAGAATGAGGCACGAGCAGTGTGTTAACACTGCCAGTGCTACCGTGGAGATTCAGTGCTTGTGCTTGAAAAAAGCAATGGCATTTTGCAGAGCCGTAGCAGGGAATTGCTTAAGCAGGCACTTCAGAAACATTTACTTGGCCAAGTCAATACTGGGCTCCATGGATTTGACAGAATGAATCCTGTGAAACCAGGCTGTTGCTGCACGCCACGCATGCCAGAACTGACATGGAAAAAGCTTCTCTCTAGTGCTATCGCTTGCTCTTAAAATGCACCCTGCACAAATACAGCAAAACACATCTGGTTTCTCTGCAGCATTTCTCTAACAATGTTTCCATGGGGGTTTTGGTTCCTTGCCTTCTTATAACCAAGTAATTCATCCAAACACTGTGGTAAGCTTTCCAACATCATGGCAGCTTGACAAGCTCAGTGATGAGTAAAAGCATTCGCAAGAGTCAGACTTGGTATCTTTTTAAAATGAAAAAAAAAAATCATGAAAGGGGAAACCTTCATCTATCTTTTCACATATAATCTCCCCATTGACAGCACGGTTTGGATTTGTCATGGCCAGGCCCTGTCTCCTTTAGTGCTGTCCTGCAGAGCTGCCTCCAACTTACTTCTTATATCCATGCTTAGAAACAGAGTTGTCTCTTCATTGCATCTCTAAGAACACACTGGGTCCCTTCAGGGAGGTTCTCCAGCTAGTTCATCACTCTGCTGGCCTGGGTAAAACCACATGTAGAAAGCCAGGGCCAGACTTACCAGGGTGATGTGTCCAAGAGGGTCCATGGGACAGTGGTTCTCAAGCCAGAAGGCTCCTGCCACCTATATTGTGGGGAGTGGACCTGAGAGTCAGACGCAAGAAAACCAGCGTGTACAACCAAAAATCCCCGACGGCCACAGTTGGAGCCATCCCACATTCTTTCAGCAGGCAGGGACGTGCACGGCCTCCTCCCTAAGGGGATCAGGGGAAATTCATTGCAAATGGGTGCCCAGCCAAGGAACCATCCCCTCCCATCAGCAGAGCAACCATAGCCAAACAGATAAGAAAAAAAAAAGAAAAAAAAAGAGAAAGAAAAAAAAATAAATTCCAGGTGAGAAGCCTGGAAAAGATTCACAGAAAGTGTATGAACTGTCCAAAAAATCTGGAGAATGAAAATTCCCTCAAGAGAGCAGCAGGCTGGCTCTGGAGGTGAACAAAGGCTGGAGAAAAGCACTCATTAATTTCTTTGTTTTGAGCTTTAAGCTCCAAACGTTTTAGGGTGAGTGGCTGCTGTATATCTGGAGGGAGAGAAAGGAGCTGGAGGGAGCCAGGCAAGCTGTTCCCTCTTCCCTTTTGCTGCTCATGCCTCACATCTTTTGGAGAAGCAGGTTCACAGTGTACCCAGCCCTGTAGATTTCTAATTCAAACACCAGCAGCAGCTAGACCCTCCCAGACCACAGACCAGCAGCCCTGGCCTTTCACATGTCAGCTCATCTCTCTGTAAAGGTGTTAAATAAATGCTAGACACAAGGGACAGGTGAATTACAAGGTGAAGAGAGGCAGCTGGAGGGATGGGGAAGACAGAGCAACCTGATGCTAACTTCCCCCTGCAAGGCCTTGAAGGTGAATTGGGGATTTTCCAGCTCATTAACTTTACAAGGGGTAATTCCCAGCATGCAGCATCATCCTCAGGAGCAGACCCATCAGGGGCTCTCTCTCACCCTTACAGAGTCAACAGCCTGCACCACTAGCCAGGAAAGCCAGGCTATGTTAGTGTCCTACAAAGGTAACAGGCAGCCAGTATTGAATTGCCCACACTGCAGCTGATACACAAAAACAATTTTTGGTTCTACAGCGAAAAAACAAAACGGATCCCAAACCCCACAAAATATGTGAATTTGGAAATCCCAGTTCTTCCTTGCAAAGGAGCATTACATGAAGTGCTCTTGCTCCCCAGGAGGAGCAGCCAAGCTCCCACTCTGCAGAGTGGTGCTGGTCCCAGGCAAAAAGCCCTGGGTGCTTTAGCAGGGGTGGGGATCAAAGGACTGTCACCCAGGCGCAGAAATCAAGTACATGGAGTTCATTAGAAACATGGAGACATGCACACATGCAGGCAGGAGTTTATTAGCCCACAGACTTACCACACACACACAAAAAAAGAGTAAGAAAAATCCCTCAAAACGGGCAGGTTCCCAGTATTGCCTGATCTCAGATTAGGAGTGCTGGAGGGGCACTCTGACCGGAGCGTGGGGCAGGAGCTGAATGTGAGAGTCCAGCCCCTGAGGCATACAGGGGCTGTGGTACCTTTAGCCACCAGGCAACCTGGAGCCCTCAGCTGCCCCGAGACACGGCGGAGGTCAGAGCAGCTGCAGCAGCTTCAAGGTGTGCGAGAGGGCGGCGGGCTCGGCCGATGCCAAATACTGGCAGCACAGCCAGTCCTCCAGCTCAACGCTCCGCTCCATGTCCACGGCTCTCTCTGCGAACTTCATCATGAGCAGGGCACGCTTCATGTCCACCCAGTTCTGAAGCACACGGCCCAGAGCTTCCTCGTGGCTGAGGGGCTGCTCGGTGAGGTCCTTGCGGGGGCCCCAGAGCAGGCACTGCAGCATCCGCTTGGCCTCCGTGATCCGCACGCGCTTGATGGGATCCGCTTCCAGCAGCAGGTGGGCCAGCTGCTGCAGCCCCCGCGAGTAGATGGACAGGCTGGGAAGAGCAGGGAGGTCCTCGGGGCTGTACTCCTGCTCCCTGAGGTGTACCTTCTCCTCAAAGGGGTTGGGCTGGTGCAGCAGCTCGTAGATGAGAATACCAGTCTGAAACTCATCGAACTTCTTGTACTGAGAAGCTGACACGATCTCTGGGGCCAGCCGGGCCTGACTCTTCTTCAGTTTGGAGTCTCCAGTTCCTGGCTTCTGTTTGGCTTTCAAAAAATTGCTGATGATGAGGCGGGGTAAATGTTTGTCATCTTTGGCTTTCACACAGCTCACAGGGGGCCTGCAGGGGATGAGCAAGAGATTCTCCAGGCAGAGGTCACGATGGATGATGCCATGCTCTTTGAGATGCTCCAGGCCATTGCAGAGCTGGAGGAGCAAGAAGCAAACACGACGCTCGTAGAACTCGGGCTTTGCCTGGTGCAGCGTCACCGAGTCCCTCACAAAGTCGGCGGTGGTCTGGCTCGGCACCTCCCGGGTAATGACCACCACGCAGTCATGCTCGCTGGTGGCGCGGGAGGGATGGAGGCCATCCCCTGGTGTGCTTCTCCCCACGTCTGAGGTTAGCAGCATGGTGGAGGGGACAGAGGCCACAAAATGCCCACAGTCCTGCTGGATGTTGAAATGGACCGGCACTGCGGGGCTGCAGTACGAAGCGGCTACCTTGGACTCCTGGGTTTTACAAATCTGGGAGGAGAGACCAAAGGAAAAAGTCTCATCAGTCAGTAACAGAAGGAAGGCAGAGATCAGAAGTTCAGAGGAGGTGGGTTCCTAACCTGAGATTTGCAGATGCTAAGGTGCTGTTCATCAGCAGAAGCAGGGTGCACACAGCTGGTATTTGAAACTATTTCCTGTTTTGAGGAACTTTTGTGTCCTGCACCATCCCCACACCTTAGCAACCATCTGCCTGGATAACATTTCTGGGCAGTGCCCAGTATTTGCAGGTGAGAAGGATAGTCCTCCCATGAGCAGCTTCTGGAGATTTTGTTCCACTGCCAAAAGAAGTGACATAGCTTTGACTACATGGACTTTGTCAAGATCCCCCCTGCAACCCAGGAGATGCTCTGCAGAGGTAAAAGCAAAGCCTGTGGCAGAAGATGTGCTGTGCCAATTTCTGGAGATGGCTAACACTCACCTGGATGAGGCCTCACACAACATGACCTGCCTATGAGGGTGGACCTGTTTGGAGTGAGAGGTGGACAGAGACCTCCAGCACTTTCTTCCCAACTAACCCTCCTCTGGTCCTAAGCCCTGGAGCTGCTTTCCTATCCTTCTCAACCAGTTCATTCTCTTGTGTCAGCACCTGCTCTCAAAAACCCTGACCAAGGCTAGGCAACAAGCTTTGGACAAGCAAGAAACCATCAAGCTGTACTCAACAGCACAGGGAAACAAACACCAGAGAGAAAGCAGGAGCTAAAGACAGCCTTAGAAACAACTGAGAATGCAGCAAACTTGAGAGGAAAAAAACATTTTATAATCTGGATTCTCTTAAACTCACATGACTTCTATCTAAAATACAGAACAAAATGAAGCTTTATGACTACATTAAAGATGAAAAACTCAAAGCCAGGTTTATTATAGGAGTATCCATTAGCTTATGGAGCCTTCTGGCATTTCTATTATACACTTCCTGCCCCCCCCCCCCCCTCTTTTTTCATCAATTCTTTTTCATCCCCCCCCAACCCAACCAACCCTCCTGA
>JANHGL010014005.1:8424-21054 GCA_024611195.1 Ceyx melanurus | reverse complement strand
TTTATTATAAGAGTTTCCATTTGCTTTTCGGACCTTCTTGGATTTTTTTTTTATACTTCCCCCCCCCCCCCCCTTTTATTTAGCAATGTATTTATATCTCACCCACAGGAATCAGCAACAGGCTGAAACTCAGCATAAAAGGTTTCAAACCCTGGAGCGTGCCACTGCCAGCCACAGCATGCGTGCAAAATCCAACAAGAAATCAATTTTGCCTCCGAGTTAAAATAAGTGCACAAATAGAGAGGAGCTGGAGAAGTGGTCTGCTTTTGTATTCATCTAGCAAGGGTTTGAATCCAGGCATTGGCAGGTAATTCACTCAGATGAGGCAATACTGTGGAGATGGGGCATTTCAAATCCCCATTGTCCTCTCTTTTCTAAGCAAAAATACCCTGCCGTGGTTGCATGCATTTTGTGGAAAGACAAGCTTTGGTGAGCGGGGTAGATTAACACAGTGGGATGCAGGAAGACACAGAAGGTCCCCAAAGGCAGAGGGGATCTTCCAGCCCTCTGCTGAACAGGCCTGCTTGTTCCTCCCCATAGAAGGTGTGTAAGATGGGAAAAGGGAGGAACTCCTATGAGAGAGAAATGTCAGGAAGAACAACTGTAACCAAAGGAAGACAAGGAAATCTTCCCCAGCCAACGCATCTTTGTGACTTTGGCTGCACCAGAGGCATCCCCCATGCAGCCAGCTCCAAGCAGGAGCTTAGGACTGGCTTAGTCACGCATCTTTAAGTGGAGAAAGAAGCCAAGGCATGGAGCATATCTTGGCTTAATTCCTGTAAAGCCATTTCATGCAATTCTGGCTCCTTATAAATTGCCATGTCTGCCCATGCACAGACCAAACTCTGCTCCCACTTCTCAGCAGGCTCCTTGGCTAAAGTAAGATCCTCTGCCCATTTTGAGCTCTCCAGATCTCACTTTAACTCCAGGTCTGTGACCTTTTTCATATGAGAAAATCTGTATCAGAAGCCAGGGGGAGCAGCCAGGAATGAACCAGTTACAAAGCTTCACAACTATTCTCCGCTTCAGCTACCAAAAAAGGAAGGTGTCAGACAGGAACACTGAGGGAGATGGGCATGTGCACATGTGTTAGCACATACACAACTTCACCTGACACTGGTGCAGAGCACAGCCCTGGTGGGGTGGTTTTGGCTTTGTTCATGGGTGCAGAGGAAAACCACATCACATGCAAGGGCACAAGTGGAGTCCCGTTCAAAAGGTGGCGCTTCTGCCTTGGCAAGAATTCCTGCATTACAGCCATAGAGCTAAGCCTCTGCACCCCACCTGATGCAGCAGGCAAGAACAAAGGGGTGTGGGTGCCACAGGGAGCCTCAGACTGAAGAGGGCACACCAGCTCAGCACACAGTGCTCAGGTTTCGGGGGGAAGGTGCAGTGGGTTTAGGCATCACACACAAGAGAAGCTGCAGCTCCGAGTGCTGGACTACAGGTACTGGTACAAAATCTCATCTAATTCCATTCTGGTTATTTACAGCCCCCCTGTCGGGCAGGCTGTACTTCCTTTAGAATGTGAACTGGCTTTAAAGCTATCACTGAACTGAACTGAAACACCCCTTTGGGTACAGAATGGTGGAAACTATTCAGCTGAGATTTAAATTTTTTTTTCTTGCTTAATGCATCTCTTAAAGTGCTTTTTGGGGAATTATTTTAGGTTTTGAAAACAACCTGAAGCATAAGCAGCAATGAAATGGTCCTAGGGTTAAGTCAAAATAGAAATTAAAGGCTCTGTACTCAAGCAGTAACGTGGGTCAAGAACCCCAAATCCATAGGCTGGATAAGCTCACTACCCAGGTTTCAAAGAGCTGAACTATTGCACCCCAAGTTTCCATTTCAAACATGGATTCTGTGGAGCTACCAGAAAATATGTCAGGCCTGACCTTACACAGCATGCCTGGGTCAGCCTCACATTGTCTGACTGAGATCTTAATGCCTTAGTTTCAAAATCATATAAGCACTCACATGGTTTCTGGGTCAGACCTTCCACTTTAAAGGCAGGCAAAGCAAAAACACTGTCTTTTGAACAGCCTTTCACCAGCTTGTGTCATCGGGGGCAAAAGCCTCCAAGTTTGTAACACAGTATTTGCACAAGGATTTTTTTTGAGAGTAACTGGTTGAGTTTCAGACCCTACTAGTCTGCAGCAACAAGCATCTGACTGGCATTTGTTAGTTTTCGTTTGTTAGAACGAAATCTACTTCACCAAATTAACCATCCCAAGTATTAGGAGAAAAGTGGCAATTCTGGAAGGGGCTTTTCTTGCCAGACTTCACCTGTGAGAAAGGCAACCAGAGAAAAGAGGCCATAGTGTGCTGATGGTGCCTCTCAACTGTGCACCACTGTGTTCCCCACTCTTTCATTCAAATCCATACACCAGAAAGAAGAAAAATAAAGCTCAAAAGTTCAGCCTTGGACCTTGCATCTCTCTGCCTCATCCTCCCAGTTGGTGATAAGCCTGGACACCTCCTGGCTGCGGGCTTACCTTCACAGCATAGGTGGTAGAAGGGTCCTTGGAGCAGGTGGCACAGTAATAAATTGCATCCCCCGAATCACAACAGGGCTTGTTGCACGCCAGCTTGAAAAGAGACCAGTTCTTCTCACTGAAGTGCAGCTCATTTTTCTGCTCCCTCATGAAGCAGTCATCACATTTGGCGACCAGGCGGCGCAAGGACTCGGCATAGAGGGCCCCCAGCTTGGAGTACACCCCCTCTTTGCTGTCCATGTTGCTCAGGAGGTTGTGGAGGTGGAGGCTGGAGCCTGATGACACCTGGCTGGACATGCTGAGCTGTGAGGAGGAAAGGGAATGGAGGTTTCTGCTGGGGACACAAGCCCCAGTGCTCTTACCAGTGGCTGAGCCCCAGTAGCCATTTCCTTTGGAGCCTTTCTCCAGGGACTCAGAGGAGGAGAAGGTACCAGGGCGGCCCCCCAGGCTGGCTGGGTGGATGAAGGGAGGCTCCTCTCGGAGGCAGACATTGCTCTCAGAGTGGCTGATATTCAGCCTGGGGTTGTCAGCATTGGCTGCTCTGCCTGAAGATACCTGTCCCCCAAAAAAGCCATCTGGGGAGGACACTGTTCTGCTCACGGTCTTCTTCTGTGGCAGAGGAGGTGGGCAGGTTGGCAGAGAGGAGGTACTATCTTCACTGGAGGCAGGAAGGAAAGGGACAGCGGGAAACACTTGGCTCTCAGCTGGAGGGGGAGAGTGGTTTGGTTCAGACGAGTGCCCTAAAAGATAGTGACACACAAGAAGATGCCATGAGTGGCCTTTGTGGGCTAGGAGCACATGTCCCTCTCCATGTCCCTGCCACCCCCACAGGCTCTCTCTTTCCCAGGGCCCTGGTTGGGAATGGAGCAGCACACTAGGTTACATCTTTACCCCAAGCACAGTCCTCATCTACTCACGACTGCAAAGCTGCACCAAAGGTGTCAGGGATGAACCATCTAGAGAAATGTCCCCCTCCCTCCTCGAGATCACTCCCCTGTGAACTGCATACACAGTAGTAAAAAGCTAGCAGAGGGTAAATATTTAAGTTGTGATGTCATCCCCAGGAACGTAAGAATGAAGCATTTGGGATATGAGGACAATCTCTTAAACACAGCCTGGGAGCTGCCACCCAGTGCTGCAGCAGCACAGTGATAAGGAGAGAGTGACTCACACTACACAGCTCTGGAGCTCTGGCTGCACCAGAGCAGCCCAAGTGAGTCTCTTTGCCCCACTCTGGGTAAGGGTGACTGAGCAAGGCCTGAGATTTTGGTGTTTTCTACCCTTCTGAGAAAATCTGTTCTCCTCACTGCTGCCTATCCCCACTACATACCCCAAGCAACTCCACTTGCTGTCTGCACATGGATAGGCTTGGGGTGGCTGGCTCCTTTCAGGTAGCTGCTTTCCTACCTTGGCCAGACTAGAGACAGGTAAGACAGTAGCATGTCATGGAAGAAGGGGAAGGAAAAAAAAAAAAAAAGAAAAGAATTTACATTGAAATAAAGAGAACAATTTCAGGACATGGAGACAGAACAAAAGAGGAGTAAAAACAAAAGAGGAAAGTAACATAAGCGACATGATTGTTTCAGAGAATTTTCTACACCGCTTGCATGACAGGCAGGACTCTTGATAAACTTGAGCTCTGCTAATACCTTGCATGCAAGTATAGATCTTGAAGGGTGCATGGTGGGGCTTTGGTCCAAGCAAGCTCAGCAGACAGCAGAATCTATTGGTCTCTTCAATGCCAGCTTCCAAAGCTGTGAAGTGGCTGCAAGCCACCCTTCCTCCTCACCAGGCTGCAGGTGAGGGTTCAGCTGCCAGCAGGCACCTCCTCACAGTGACTTTCTGCTTGCTCCACAGGAACGCCCTGGGGCAGTTGATGTCAGCCTGAAGCAGGCACTTGTCTCCATCACAACGCCAGTGATTCACTCAGTGCTCCCCAAACAACCTCCAAGTGCAGGGCCTTGGATTCCCAGGCTCCCAGCCTGTCCTGGCATGTCATGTGCAGGCTCAAAGCTGTGCCAGCTGTTCCAGAACAGTTAGCTGCTTGTCACCTGTGATGGGACAAGGTGAGGGCAGGTCCCCTCGCATGATCTGTTCCTGTCCCTGCCCCGCCAGGGTTTGGGAGCATGACATCAATTTTCATTTGTCCCCTCCACTGCCAAGGCTGCCTGTATGTTCCTGCTGCAATACACCTAATCCCAAGTAACAGTGTTAAGAGACATTTTAGGAATGGACAGCAGTGATTTAACCTTCTGCAGAAGATGAGCTGCCCATGCAAGGCAGTTTCACCATCAAATTTCTGACAATGTGGTGAACTGGGACATGTCTCTCTTGCCTCAGTTCCTGGGTGCCAAGCTATCCCCTGGTAGGCCTTTGCCCTAGGTGTCTGCCTGTGTTGTACACTCAGAGCAATTGACTTCTCTCCAGTTCCAGCTGCTTTGCAGCCACACAGTTAACTGGGGAGCCCATGGCTTGACAGAGATGTATGCCCCAAGCTTTAATGATAACCTAACATGTGGATCAGAGCCTGCCACATCCTTGGGAAATATTCCCTTCATTAAAATCCTGTCAAAAGCCACAGGCAGGGATCATTCTGCATGGTATCACTTGCCATTTCCAGTCTAAGGGGCTTTGACAGAGGGTACAGCCAAGAGGAATTCTTCAGCATACAACTCAGAGGCATCTCTGCCAGGACACGCAGCTGAAACCCCAATCAGAGGCAAGATTTACTTGACAGAGTCTTAAGGAACAAGCATCAGCACTGCAAGCTTTGGCAACCAGTCCACATGTGTGGCCCACAAATGCCAAACTGCTCTTACCTTTTTTTCCTTGTGTGCTGCTGGGCTCTGCCCCTGAACACAAGGTAACAATGAAACCCTTTAACAACTTTCCTTGAGTGCTCTGCACCTTCACCATGTCAAGGGCCTAAATGCTTCCCCCAAGTTCATATTTTAACATCTGGACAGCACAGCCAATTAATTTCAGCTCACCTCACTCAGTGATTGACTGCAGAGCTTCTTGCTTGCATAAGCAAGAAAAACTCCATTTGTGTTATTCATTTAAAAACTCATCTTTCCTGAGAGGAGTTGAAACACTTGCTCCTGTTAGGGGTGGCAGAGAAATTCTCTTATCTCATAAAATTTTTGACAGCAAGTTGCTTCTGTGCCCAGCAAGTGAAGATCCAGCATATGTTTTTCTTCCTTCTGTACAATTTCCTGGCATGGTCTCACTCTCAGACTCCAAATTAGTGGTGGAAAAAAATGGAGTTTCCAGAGCTCTGGCTCTTAGTTTTATTGCTGCATGTTGCTGCTCTTGGAAAGACAGAACTTCCACTACACGAAGGTTGCTTTTGCAAAGGAAACAGTTGCTGAGCTGCTGAACATGTTAGTGCATGTCTAAGTTACACGCTGATGAAAAAAGTGACTTCATAGTAAGTGTTTTTAAATCTCAGTTGAAAGAGAAAAAATCTGCCTGCACTCGTTTAAGAAGTAACTGGGAACACGACGAGAGGAAGAGATCGGATCTAGCACAAGATCCCATCTGGTACTCCTCAAGTCTGGGGAGAACTTCTATGTCAGGGCTACTTTTGTCCTCGTGCAATGAATGAGGCACAAGCAGGATAAGGACAGTTGTTTTCAGATGGAGGCTTTCTTCCTGACTAGAGGAGAGATGTGGGATTAATTCTTTTGGCACTTGCTAAATGAAAGGAGGAAAAAGTCCACAATGTTGGCCTGACTGCCACATTCACCTTATGTGCATCAAGAGGCAGAAGGGCAGAAGTGGAAAGATGAAGGGTTGCTTGGGGACTGCTTTGTGCTCCCTGCTCTGAAGATGCCTCTGGATGGAGGTCGTTCCTCAGGCCCAGGGCTACCTCTCCCACACCCAGTGGTCACTTACTGCCATCGCTGCCGGTCTGTGTGTCTGAGTCAAGGCTGTCAGAGGAGCCAGCTGTGAAGCTGACCTGCACGCTCCGGAAAGGTGGGCTGAGGCTCTCGGCAGAGCTGTTGCTGACCCTCTCCAACTCTGCGTTATTCGGGTTCATTTTCAGAGCATGCCTAGAAAGAGTGAAAGGGAAAAGTCAGGAGACAGATGGCAAAATATACCCTGTGTGCCCTTGTGTGTGGAGACTCAAGCCAAGTGCAGCCTTAGCTTGGTCCCTGCCCATCCATGCAGACACTGGGCAGCCTGTGACTGTGCCATGGCACCTCATTCCTGGGCACTTTTCCTTTTTCTTCAGCACTTGGAGATCTATCCTGCTAACACTGTGAGCAGGTTATAGGCTTGCAGCCCCCATGCCAAACCAGCTGTACTTGAGCACAGAGAACCAGCCCCAGTCTTGCACCTCCCTTTACCTAGCACATGTGGGGTCCCCTCTTGGCCACCATTACTGGGAAGTGGGGATCCACCAGTGTTTACCTTCAGTAAAGCTCTCAAGGGAAGGGGGTGTCTTCAGCCTGCCCATTTCACAGAAGGGCAGGTTGAGGCTGGGTGTCACAACCCAGCTCCTTCATGGTGGAGGCATAAGTAGAAAAGTCCATCTCTAGCAGCTCTTGTCTCCTCAGTGCCCCACAGTAACAACTGACCCTTTCCAAAAGAAGCAGCACTTCTGCAGAAAATGAGTATCTTCCAAGCTCAGGACCTACCATAAAGCTTTGAATGCAAACCTATGGTTTCCCATATATCTTCTACCTAAAATGAATAAATAAATAAACCATAAGCTGGGCTCACAACCTGCCAGGTGACAGTTTAAGCAATCAGTTGTAGGCAAGTAAAACTTCTTCCTAAGATAAAGAATTTCCCCTGCGTTTTCTTCATTTTTCCCTTCCTTGGAAAACAGCAGAAACTGTTGAACTCAGGCAGCACATCAGAGCACAAGTAGTCCTAGCATCGGGACAGCTCAGACTCTCCATCAGCCAGCAAACAAAGGTTATTGGTCCACGTTTTTTTAAATACAACTGCCAATCTGCTGAAAAAATTCAACACACTGTCACTTGAGAATGTAAAAAGATTAGTAGCAGACTTGTAAAATAGAAAAAGGACTTCCACCAGCTATCTTGCTGGAAGGTATCCGGCGTTTCCTAATCAGACGGCTGAATGGCTGCTGAGAAAGACAAACAAAAGGCGTGCACAACCATTTTCTCGTGGCACCCTGTTCACACACACGGGATCCCTTCTCTTCTCAAATCCTTGAGTGCAGCAGATGCCACAAGAGATTTTTATTTGAAGATTGAGAAATGTTTCATTCCCCATCCGAACAAAGAACTCACTCTGATGTCCACACCACCACATGGAGAGCAGAGTGTAAGAGAAGCCCGGAAGAAACTTCTGCCAGACTTCCTCATTTGCCTGAGCAACCTTGGTCTAAAAATACTCACGGGCTGATGAAAAGAAGACTCTTAAAACCACCTCAGGTATAACTCAGCAGAGAGACTGCTCTTGCACCAGTGACGAGTTTGCCACTGCAAGCCTCTTGGGGAAAATTTCACAGTGCACCACAGAAGTCACAGGAGAGAGAGAGAGAGAGAGAGAGAGAGAGAGAGAGAGAGAGAGAGGTATTTACCTCTGTTATGATGAATGCTGTTGAAAGTAGCCAATTGGACCCAACACATTTTCTTTTTCATTTTTTTTTTTTTAATAAAGAATATCTTTATCCTATAACTTTCTCAGACATTTAACTTCTAGTAATCTGGGGGGAGAAGAACCACATGGGTGCACACCCAAGCGGGTGCACTGTCTGACTCGGCAAGAATCAAGGAAGCATTGGAATCCATAAGAAAAGAAGATTTTGCAGGCAAGCCAACCTCGATTGGTGCAGATGAGAGGTTTTCTAACACATTCCTCCCTCCCCTCCTCCCCCAAGAAAAGCTGGAGCATTTCCACTTCCTTCCCATCACTTAAGCACAAATCCGCAGAGCTGCCTTACCATTCCCGCGCTCAGAGATGGGACTTTGCTCGGTGGGGTCCAAGGTCCACCGGGCAGCCACACCTGTCCCTCCCAGCAACCCGGGTGCGACGCGGCGCCGGCCGGGGCCTCGCGGGCTGCTGGCAATGCCGAGCCCAGTGCAGCGGCACGGTCAGGCGCGCGGAA
The DNA here is from genome assembly GCA_024611195.1 of Ceyx melanurus. Lineage (NCBI taxonomy): Eukaryota > Metazoa > Chordata > Aves > Coraciiformes > Alcedinidae > Ceyx > Ceyx melanurus. The sequence goes on along the minus strand of JANHGL010014005.1, from coordinate 12,471 downwards.
CCCTGCTTCCTCTCCACAGCGCCTGACTGATGGCAAATGCAGTTCCTGGCTAGCACCGAAATAGAAATTGTTTGCCGCTGAAAACGACATCCTGCTCTTGTTGCAGCCAGGCCAAGGCGATGCCGCCTGGAAACACCTCCGCACTGTATCCCCCCTCTCTGCTCTGCGTCGCCTCCTTTTCCCACCAGCCGCTTGGAGCCCGGGCTGAAAACACTTGCTAGGGTCAAACTCTCCCACATAAGGAGAATTCCACCCCAAGAGCTGAACAGCTCAGCACTTCGACAGCCCATGGGATCCTGATTTCCAGGTAACCCAGACTTCCCCTGCTTGGCCAGTGATCCTTCCACCACGTGAGGCTCCAAGGGTGGCTACTCCCTATCTGGCCCAAGGATATAGAAAACAAACAGCTTTGATCCATCTTAAACCTGAAGGAATCCTTGAGACTGCCCCCCCATCAGCTTGCCAACATCTGCAGGCTCCGCTCTCTTTCAGAAAGATGTAATAGTAGCTAATTTACCTCTAAATCAAAAGTCTGTTCTCAGCATCTTAAATCTGACTGGCAACTTCAAGAAGCACTAGACCCTCCTTCAAGTGCCACTGTGTAAGAACAGGTCACAAGAGTCAGATCTCCCAACCTAATAACAAAAAAAGATGGGATTTACAGCTCTCCAAATTATTCTGGTGGCTTTACATACACTACAGTTACTCAGTATCTGTCCAACACACTGGCATATTCAGCCCACCCTTCTCAATCACTATGCCCCAGTTTTCCCATCCTAAGCAATTTCATCCATCTGTTTTTTTCACACAATTCCCACGGTCCTGACTAAAACAAGTCAAGGTTGAAAACACTGATCTTGTAGAAAAAAATAAACCAACAAAACAAACCCAATAGTTTGGATTCCTGTAACATTGCAGAGACCAGATCATTAGCCATGCCCCATGTTGCATCTCCAGCCAGGGCATGCTTCATCTTTCCCAGGATTCATTTTCGAGCAGTAGCCATGTGTTTAATTTCACATTTCTTATTGGATCGGGGTCCCACCTGATGCTTCTGTAGGACTCCAGCATCACCAACTGCACACTTGTACTTCTTGGAGACAGTGAAGACAGGAAGCAAAGTGTGGCTCTGCTAAACACAGAGGACACAAGTGCCTTGGGATATCACCCCCAGGGATCCCTCAGACTCCAGGCATGCCTTTGGCTTGAATTTCCTGCCCAAGATTGGACATGCAGATCTGGTTACTTTCCAAAAGTGCAAAAGGCAGGGAGGTTTTCAAAAGGGGAAGAAGGTCACTTAGATGAGAGAGCCCCAAGGCTCCCGCTTGCTCTGTTCCAGCAGCTGTCACGTGAGCAGCCTGTTGGAAGCAGTGGGGGATGCTGGAAGGCATCTGTCCCCCGTGCAGAGACCTGATCACAGGGAGTGCCTGAAGTCCCTTTGTGGGGGTTTCCCAGCCTTGCTCTGCTGCCAGGAGGGGATTGCTCCTTCTCATCACGGATGACAGGACTTGAACAGATAACTGAGATTTAAAAATCACGCAACAGGGTAAGGAAGCAGAGAAGAGCAGAAAATGAATACAAATAATGACAAACCAAACTGAGAGCTCCAGGATAAGTCTAGTGATAATGTCACCAGGACATCCACTCTCAAAATAAAATACTAATGCATGGGAGAGAGAAAAGCCAGTCTGCATTACAACATCAAACACAACACATGGCCGGGCATAGTTATTACATGAGAGGAAGCATCGTTGTACCATATGCTTGTCTATCATGAAACATGAATAATTATATGTTCCTCCTCCCTCTGCTGCGGTTTCTTCCAGCATCTTCCTCTGGATACACTGGGAAGTTAAAAAATGGCATACAGGAGCTTACAGCATTTAGACATTGGATTTGTATTCACCCTTCTGCTCTCAGCTGGCAATATGGAGAAACCAAAATTAAGATGAGAGAAAGAGGAATTTGAAACAGTTGTGGCACTGTCCAGAGAACTACACTGTTCCTCCCTCCTACCAAAAGGTTTTACATAGCACAGATGAAATTGAAACAAGAGTTTGGAGTCTGAAGATGCAAGGGGAACTTTAGATGGGGTGCAGAAGATGGTAGATGGATCAAAATTGAAATAATTTAATGATCTGATGTGGTGAAGAGGACAAAAAGTCTAATTTCCATTTCCAACTCTGTGCTTTTTTTTAGTTTGTTAGATAAGAAACACAGAGAAAAGCTAATGGCTTCCATTTTAAGAGGAACAAAATCTCCTAAAAGATCAGCTGATAAATCACAACTTTTAAGAAATGATCCACTGACAGAAGCAGCATAAGAGATTCCTGATTAGTCTCAGACAAAAAACACAGCAGGAATCCAAAGAGTATATTCCCTCCTTGCTCTGGAACTTGATTCTCCCTCCTGCTTGAGCCATACCACCCCTTCTTTGTTTATTTACTTACTATGCATTTAAATAGACTCCATCCAGAGTGTCTTATTTATTATTATTTTAATAATAATAAATTTGGCTTGTCCTAGATCAAACAGCAAGTCCCTGCTGCCATCCACAGTCACAGAGAAGAGGGTCAAAATCTGAGACCCATGCATTCCACTTGCATTTGTCATTGCCATAGCAGCTCCATAGCAGTCCCTCTGCTTTCACCACCTGGGTGCACCCTGACACTGAGCTCCGAAGAGTCAGTGGGTGCCTGGGGAATGTCAAGAAAAGAGGAATAGTCTGTCTCAGATGCAGCACTGCTCCATCACAGACCGATTCCTGGCAATGAACTCACAGCACAGCCTTGCCAGCAAGGAACAAATCTGGCCCTTCTCCTGATGAACCAATTCCCCAGCATCGGCGTTTTATTGTAACGCTCTTGTTTTCTGTTCCCTCAGGCAACAAGCGGTGGCAGCAGCACCGTAAGGTGCAATGTTGGCACCCTTCAAGCCCATTTCTCCTGCCTGTTTTCAGTGGGTGTCAGGCCGTGCCGTGCCACACACCTCTGCTCCCTGAAGCGAGCACATGCAGCAGATTTCAGAAGCTATCTACAGCGCTACCTTTTGAAGGTGGCATTAATTATGATGAACACAGCTCAAGAGCCAACAGCTTGAGATGCAAAACAGCATCACTGTTTCCTGTCTTCAAAAGGCACATGAAATAAATTAACTGGCAAGGCTTTGCAGTCTAGAAGGAACTGTGAGGCTCATTTACCCTGACCCTCTGTGTAAGAGGGACATAAATTTCAGCAAAAATTCATTCCTTGTGCCAAGAAACTGAAGGCCATGCTACAGCACTTCACACTGAAGAACCTTTAAATCTTCATTGCACATAGAAGTCTGGAGATCCTGGTTCCCCTGGTGAGCCCTTTCCACAGCCAGCTACTTTCCCAGCTTTTAGAAGACCAGCCACCATCTTCCTTTTCCAATCTCTTTCCTCTTGTAATTAAACTCATTTTCCATTTTGTTCCAGACCAAGCAAACCTTAAATATCAATAATCTTTCAAACAAGCAGGGAAAAAAAGATTGTATGAAGAAACAATTCCAAGAAGTCAATAGTAGCTTTATGTAAGACAAACCAGGTACAAATTTATTATCTTCCTTTTTTTTGCACCAACTTCTAAAACTCCCTGAAATTACTCCTTCCACCCTCCCGAGAGACAGCTTACTGCAAAACCAGAGTTTCCTCAGCACCTGGCAGGAATTTACCCTATAAAAACTTTTTTTTTTCCTTTTAATTATTAGAGCCAAGATGAACAAAACAGAATCTACAGACTAACATTTTCTTTCTTTGCTTTTAAAATAGTTTGAACACACATGCCAGTTTTCTTTAAGCAATTAAGTTTAATTAGGGAAGTCAAATAGGCAGGCTTCATTTTCCTACATGAAATCAAATACCTCACTGCAGCTTGAGATCTAGGAGGAAGAAAGACGGTTACACACCCTTCCTGCAGCTGAAATGAACCCTGATTTGCTAAGTCCCAAGACTGTGTCATAACCAGATCTATGCTGGGTTCACATCCATCCATCCATCCATCCATCCATCCATCCATCCATCCATCC
>JANHGL010014002.1:0-28976 GCA_024611195.1 Ceyx melanurus | reverse complement strand
GGGGATGTGCGGGGGGACTGCGGTGCCGGTCCGGACTCGCTCGCCACACGTGTCGCGATAATTGACGGCAGGAGCCGGTAGCGTCGTTGCGGCGGGGAGGGAGGAAAGTTTCGCGGTGATGCTCGGAAGGGAGGCACGGAGAACACGCTTGTTTTAGCCGGTTAGCTCGGAATTGATGTTCCTTGGTGATTGGGAATAGGAGCGCCGTCTGTTTCCTCCCGCTGTCCAATGGTGGGAGAAGGGGAGAATTAAAACCGATTCCATGGATAGGGGCTGAAAACTTGCCCGGGCTTGCGGGAACAATAAGCGAATCGAGCGAGAGCCGTATGAATAACGGGTAAACACGAAACTTCGCGTGGTCTTCACCATCCACAGCGAAGGGGTGTTTCAAACCTCCCGTTTATCTCCGTTAGAAAACAGCTGTTAGCAAAAAAAAAAACAAACAACAAAAAAAACCCGAACCGTAAAGGGAGGGCCGGGAGCAGCCCCGCACCGCCTTGCCAGCTTTTTTGCCTTTGAAGTGAGCGGGTGCGGGAGGGGCAGGCGTGATTTCGGAAGCCTTTCCCTCCCGGCCACGAGGAGGTTAGCTGATGTCGGGTACGGGTTTATTGTCCTCCGCACAAAGCACAAGTCGCAAACTCAGTGGTCCGGGGGCTTTGTTGTGGAAGCACAAAAGGATCGTCACTTCGGATGCCCGGGAGATGAAACCAAAAGTCTAAAGCGCTGCTCGTTGAGTAGCGCGTAGGTGGAGGAGACGAGCGTGCAGTTAATCGACCGGCCGAAGCACGGATCGAAACCCCATCCAGGGCCATTTTAGATTATTTGTGACATCCTCGCTGGTTAACGGGCGGCCGCGATGTAGTCGTAGGTGGTTCAAACGTTGACGAAGTTTTTCTGAAGTCGGTCGCTCATCTTTAGGCAAACCCCTGAATCATCCCCCCTCGACTACCAGCACCTCTCGCTTCGTGCCGGGGGAGGTCTGCAGCTGGCACTGTGACCCTCTGCCACCCCGGGCCATCTCTGCCAAGGGAGATACCTCGCTAATTGGAGATGGCCGTTCCAGTCCGCGGGCAGAAGAAAGGGCAGAGCTAGAGCTGTTTCTAGGGATGCTCTGAAACACGGTTTTTGAAACGAAAAGGATCACAGTTTGAGAGCAGCGGTGCAGGCCTCGGGTCACGACTTGCCTCGGATGAGGGGATCACGTTCAGTGCCCGGGCCTCTGGAGTCTGACAGTATTTTTCTGTGCTGAAGTGGCACATTTAATGTTCAGGAAGCAGTTCATGCCAGTGAAAACCGGGGTTGCTCTAGAAGCTCGATTAGTAAACATTGACATCTTGTGCCACGTTAGATGTTTACTGTTATTAATTTGTTTTCTACCTCGTTACATTTCAAGCAACAGTATCTCTTGTCAGGGGTTTGTAGTTCACAATGAAATGTTGACCCCCCCTTCTAACACAGAACCGACCGCTATTTACAAGAGCATTTTTGTGAATCAAAGCAGGTAACTTGCTGGCAAGTCTTAGATAAGAAACATTATCCCTGTAATGTGGAAATATCTAGAAGGTCTTTGCAATGGTGAGCTGGGTGAAGCCCAGATTTTAAAGATTCTAAATATTTCTGTAGTCTCTAGGCACAAGGAAAAAAAAAAAGTGTTTTCAGCTTGAGCACAAACTGGCTGTAAATTACAGGTCTTAGCACGAGCTGACAGGAGTCTGAGGAATGAGCTGAATTTGGGTGAAATTTTGCATAATAGGAGTCAAGTCAAACGTGAATGTGGGATAAATAATTTTTTCCTTTCTTTATAGTAATCCATACCATCTGCTTTTAAAAAGTTCATCATATACATTTTGTGGTCTAAGGAGCTGGCAACCCAGTAGATTGCCACAGTATGCGTTTCCATGGAAATAATTGAGATGTAATAAATAAAGGCACTCTGAGGTCACAGGTTTCCCAATTCAACAGAGAAGAAAACAAGCATAAGTTAGGTGGATATATGTGTAGCATTTAGGGCTTAAAGTATGTTTCAATTTTTCTCTTTTCTGTATATTTATTTCACTTTGTATAGCAGCTTTACTATTTATTAACCACTGCTGAGACTTGGGCATCCTTTTTCATTCCGAAAGATTCTGTGTTAAAGCAGGATGGGTGCCTGTGATGCAAGGGATGGTTCCGCGTGTGAGGGGCAGCTGCCTGCACACGTAACTGGGAGCGATGCTGACATTAAAGCAGGGACAGACTTTGGCAGAAGGATCAGATGTTGACAACTCTTAGATGCACGTTATGGGAAGCGAAGTGGTTTCAAAGCCGAACTGGATGCCAGCAGAGCGGCAGGTCGCGTGGCCCCTGTGCCGTGTTGTCAGGTCTCGGGGTTCAGCCTGGCAGAAGCTGGCAGCCATTCCCGCAGCTGTAACTCCAGCAGCAGCTGTGGACTCTTCCCTGGTGTGGGATGGACGATGTGCAGTACAATCAGCTGATCGCTTTGGACAATTAGTTTGTGCAAACTGGAAGATAAGCATCTAACTTCACATGGCAAGACGAAGCCACGCGAGCGATTTCCTCGGCACGGACCCGCCTGTTGCCCTGCTGCCAGTGCCCCCACCTGCCAAGGGCTGTGATCAGCTGTCTAGGAGGAAGAGCAGTGACATTAAAGCCGCGTGGTCCCGAACCCCAGCGCCATGACGCAGTTGGGAACGGCAACACGAGCCGTCCCCCATCACAGCACCAGTGTCCCTAGAAGTTTGTCTGGTGCTGCCGGCTCCGGGGTGCGACTGGCACCCGGCGGGTTGTGGGGCTCAGAAGGGCGGGCGATCGTCCAGCATCCCACGCTCCAACCTGGGGCCTCTGGAAGTGGTTCTGTACAGTGGTGCCGAGGAGCTGGGAGCGGGAACTCCTGGGGTTCCAGTCCCGTGTCACTGGAATGGAGGAATTCTCTCTGCAGTTTGTGGGACTGGGCTGGCGTTGGCACAAGGTTTGAGGCGTTGGATGCACTTTGGTTGCTGAGTTTGACAGTTCTGCAAATTGCTGTCAGCTTGCAAGGGCATTTTGTGCATAAACATTCTGGTTGGTAATCAAACTGTTTTGCAAAAGAACGCGCTAATTAACTCTAGATTTGTTATCCTACTTGAAGTTGCAGAATCGCTGTCATATTTTTGTGCTTTCGCTTGGCAAAAAATGCTGATAGAAACTTTTGATTCACACCCTACCTGCCTCATTTGTGTCAGTCAGGGAGGGAAAAGGGGGGTTGCTCCAATGCCTTATCTGCAAAGTAAATAAAAATACTCCAACCATTTGCTGAGTTCCAATTAGCTGATTGCTATGAATGATCTTCTTTAAAGGAATGCTGTTTTACCTATCTGCTCCCACAAAGGTTTGATTTGGAATGTCTCGTGAAAAGGATTCTCTTTGTCTTGATTGATGTCAAGAATAAAAGCGTGATGGTAATATCCCTTTGAAAGCTATTGTATTGTCAGCTCTGGCTGACAGCAGGAGGCCCTCCTAGTGCTATAGATTAGCGCTGTGAAAACACTGACATTTTCTTTGTTATATTGCTGTTGTTCTGCTTGCAAAGTCAATTATACAATGTCGGAGCTCAGTTACAGAGTTGACTGTGGAAGTAACAATGTCTTTCATACTTGTCTTAAAGATATAATTTTCTTTTTTTTTCCCAGTTGATAGAGAAGAACCTGAAGGTACTGGAACAGTACATTCTACAAATTAAATTTTGACAAGTATAATCATAATTGCCAAATACAAGAGACTGGTGCGATTATCCTTTAATTTTACAGTTCATTCAAGTTGCGGCGGAATTTTATTGATACAGTGAAAGCGGCAGCTAGAATTGATAAAAGTCATCTCAAATAAGATTACGCTCTTGATTGTTCTTTATCAAGTGTAGCTTTTGGGGGATTAGGAATAATTGGAGATGTTGGTGCTTCAGTGTGGGGCTGGTGCCCCGAGAGTGTGTGAATCCACGGCGCTGCCGGCGGGGATGAGCCTGCAGCTTCTGGTTTCTGCCTGGGTATTTTGCACCAAGCCCCGCGGCGTTCCCCCCTCAACTCCACAAGTCCCATTTTCCTGCTTCGCCCTCCCTCCGGTGCCTTCCTGGATGGGATCTGGGTGGTATTTAGCTGGTTTTACTGATTGAAACTCCTGCCTGTGTGCAAACGCCTTTTAATTGGGGCTCGTTCCCATCGGTCTCAGGGAATATAATGAATAAATGTGGCCAAAAAAATCAGAGTGGGAAAGGGCCACACAAAAGGTTTAAACACGAGCGGGGGGGAAAATGGAAATCTCACATTTTTAGTAAGGCTACATCTAAAGCCATCAATCAAAACCAACTGCCATGTGCCAGGAGTGGCTCTTGGAGAACTCCTCCTGGTTTTTATCTTCCAAAATATTTGTGTATAATCGGTGCAAGCTAAGGAACATCATTCACTGCTGAATTGCTTCGGATGACACATGCAAAAGATAATCAGAGAGCTCTTGTTAGGACGTTAATTGTAGGATTTCTAAATTACTATTATAAACTAATAGAGTAACAAAAGATTCCACAGTTACCAGTAATTTGTCAGGATTTATTTTGTTTTTCTTCAATAATTGAAAATTAATGTCTTGAAGTGAAAGCAGATGTTCGTGCCATCCTTTGAATTGGATATAAAAATGATGTTTTGTAGCTGCGTTAAGCTTCTGTAAATGTAAGTTGTCTTATCAGAGATGGGGCTTTGGCTTGTGCTTATCTATTGTTTGGTGCCAAATTAACTTTCAGGCTAAACCTGGGTGGTTGTTTTAGCCTGGTCACATTAACTCAGCCAAGTGCCTGGAGTGGCACCCAATGAGTGGTTATTAGAGTAACTTAAAAAAAACCTGCTTTACCTGCTAGTTCTAGGAATGAAGATATTTTCTCATACTGCAGAATTAATACTTCTCTTTTGGTCAGTGTGCTCTGAATTGTTCACTCTCTTATTTTTACCGAACTATATAATTTATATCTTCCCTCCCAATTCCAATTTGTGAGATCAGTTTTAGTTCATTACAACAGTTGGGAAATGCAAAGCACATTTTTTTTTTGAGGGAAAAAAAAAAAAAGAAGAAAGAATCTCTTGGTCTCCTGCGTTAGAATGAAGTCTCTAAAAGAGAATAAATTTCTTCATGTCCTATAATGTGCTCTTAAACAAAAGATTATTAATTACCCACAATAATTGAGCTGTCTTATAAAAATGCCTACATCAACCCCTCATCACTCCATCAGTATTCTCCTTAAATGCCTTTGGAAAAGGTTGGCTATTATTATGTTCCCTTGTATCCTAGTGAATGTGCTGGAGTAATGAAATACTGATGATATAAAACCTATTACGGAGTCCTGCTCAATCCTGATGACAAATGATGGTGGAGGGGAGGGCCTGGACTTGGCTGTGCCTTGGTGGGTGCAGGTGGGAGCTGGAGCCCAGCGAGGACCAGCTCTGAGCTCTGCAGCCTCTGCAGTTTATCCAGAGCCCAGAAGTAGATTCTTGTGTTTTCTTCCCGATGTCCATTAGCAGAGGAGCTGTTCCTTCCCTCACAAAACGAGGTGACACGAATTTCAAGTGCTCCATCTTCTTGCAACATCTTGATGTCGGTGGGTGAGCAGCGGGGAGCTGGTGCCTGATCAGAGAGCCTTTATTCTGGGCACTGGGAGGCTGTGCAGAGACCACACGGTCTCCTGTGACACTTCCAGCTGCAGAAGGCTGCAGCCTCCACCTCGTGCAAGGGTTTGTGTTCCAAGATGCAAACAAAGGGCCCCGGTGACTGGGTGCTGCCGTTGGCAGGGGCTGGCGGGTCGGGGGCATCGGTGTGTGGCGCTGGCTTTCCCCTGCCTTGAGTCACACAGCTCTGCAGTGCCCATCTGAATCTGGAGATAAGTAGCTTCATTAGATTGTTTGCATTTGCTTCGAGAGGAAACCTTTTCCTTCCTAGCCACAGATTAGGCAACAGAAAGACCAATTTGCAGCGCTTGTAAATGCCACTTGTTAATCATATGCAGTACAATTAGAATTCTTTATTATCTTTTTTTTTCCCCCTTGGATGTATTAAGTCAACTTTTTAGCTTTTTATGTAATTGAAATTTGCCCTTTTGTTACCTGGGCATGAATTATTTTTGAACCGTTGTCATTACCTGCCCTGCTGTGAGGTTTATCTCTTCTGTTCATCCTAATTAAAGAAAACATACTGTTGTTCTCCAGCCTGGTGCTGAAGTGAATCACCTGCCTGAAGGCTGGGGCTGGCGTCGGGCATGCTCCTTGCAGCTGCAGCCCTCCACTAACACACTGACTTGGAGATTTTCATTTCAAAGAGCTCCGTTTGTGCAGTGTGACAGGTGACTGGTGAATGCTTCTCGGGACTTTCAGGAGCTGAACAAACAGTAAAGGACTCATTGCTGCCACAGCAGAGTGGCAGGTACAAATGGGAGGCGGCAGCCTTTGTGGCACAGGAACGTTTCCTTTGCCAGGTAAAGGCCGCTCTGGAGACCTGAGGGGCTCGCTTGGCTGTGCTGGGGGTGAAATCTGCTCAGCCGTGGTCTCATTTAAACCCACCCTGGCTGCCTGTTCTCCTGGGCAATTTCTAGTGGGGTTGATCTCAGCTCTCTTTGTAGCATCACCTGCAGTCATGTTCTCCTTGAGTCTGGCGCTGATAACGAAGCCTGCTTCAGAAGTGGAACAGTTGGAGTTTCTTTAGGCTGGAGTTATTTCCAGTTAATATTAGAGAAAATAAACAACACATTGGGGTTTTAAAGGCAGGCAGAGGGAAAGGTCCCTGCTTGTAGATGAGCAGTTTGGTGAAGCCTCTGGTAGTGTGACAGAAAACACGTTGCTCACCAGTGAAACCCTGTTACAGTACAGGAGTTAACAAGTCGCTGTGTTCCAGTCTCTGTTGGCTCCTGCTGGGCTCTGGAGGTTTGGTCAAATGTGGCCTAATTCTGCTTTCCAAATATTTAAAAAAAAAAAAAATACACAGAGGGCAAAAAGACAAGTTGTTAATATGCATACCCTGGGAAAATCCTAAACCAGTATTTTTACCCCTTCCAGTCCCAAGGCTAATAAAAATTCCTTTGTTTCCACATCCACCATTAAAATATATGCCTCCTTTGGTCGTCTGCTGACTGGACGAGTTTAACCACTCAGTTAGTTGGACTCACAAAAGCTGTTACTGGGTTTATGTAGCATTTGCCTACAGGTAACTTAGGGATGGAGTTGAGGCTCTAGGCAACCTCCAGCAGGACTGGCACTGAAGTTAGTAGCTGGGCTCCTTTCCTGGTGCCCCTCAGCTGGATGGGATGAGCTTTGTCTGGGGCACACCTGAGGCAGGTTAGCCAGGCCCCCACCCACTCCTTGCTGAGACTTGCTCCAGGTGGTGCTGAGCTGTGAGTGGAAATGAAGGTAGTGTTGATAAAGACAGGCTTGGCTTGTCTGGTGCAAGGAGAGGCTTTGGTGCTGTGTAGAGAGGGGGTTCTGTGCTGTGTGAGCCCATGCAACCCTCTTTGTTAGTCTTTAGGGTGAGTACAGTTTTGTCTTTGATGCCAACTGAAGCTGGGTTGGGTGCTTCCTGAATCTACTGGAGGGTTTATGGTCTTCATCATGATTCTTGTTGGTGTTGGAGGACTGTGAGGAGCCCTAAGCCTGTCACCATGGGGTGAAGCCTTTGACTGGCTTCTTAGGGTTTCTTACTGACCTTGGTGGGGATGGGATTTCACTCTCTTGCCTCGCAATTAAAAGAGCAAAAGAAGCAGAGATTTGATGGGATTAGTTGCTTGGCATGCAACACTGAAGAGCATCTCCTGTTTCCTCACCTGGTTCTGTGAGATTGCTGCTGGGTGGATTTCAGGGAGAGCACTGGGAAGGCTGGAGGATCAGAGGTGCTGTGGGAGTTTCTCCGTGGCACTGCTGGTAACCCAAGAGACTTGTGTTGTGTGTAACATCTGCTGTGTGTGCAGGTATGGGTTTGGAGCAGGGAAACTGCCTGGGATTCTGCATCCCTTCTTCAGAGCAGGGAAACTTGTCTGGGATTCTGCATCCCTGCAATCTCTGCCACTACAACTGGAAAGCTGAAAGGAGAGAAACATGTGGCAGAAGAGTGAAGTCAGTACTTGGGGAAGCAGCAGTGCTGGGCAGAGAAAGATGGAAACACCCTCAGCAGTCTTTTGCTGACATTTGAGTGTGTGGGGGTTCCTGATCACCACATGCCAAGTTTTGGCCCAGTGGTTTACTTACCTTGGAGCTGCATTGGTACTATTTTTAACTTTTAGTTTAAAGAGTGAGAGAAGGAACAGATCCCAAAAGTGACTCCAACTCCATGGGAAAAGGTATGATAAACCACAAGCAGAAAAGAAACCCTTAGACATGAGAAATACAGAAACAAAGCAGCTTTTCTGCTCTTAACAGAGAGTGACAATGCTTTCCCATCTGTAAGAGTGTATTTGTTGTGGTTTATAGTTGTTTTCTGTTTGATACAGAGAAATTTGAGGACAGCAGTGATTGCAGTCATTAATTCTGGAAGTTTCAACTATTTTATGATCATGGCAGCACCCTTGAGGATTCCCAGTTGTTCAGGGTTTTGGTGAGCAGAGGTCAGATAGCTAACTGAGAGAAGGAGGTTTTCAGCAGTTCTTACATGTTTGTGTGCATTCCTGTATCATATATGATGTGTGTTCACATGGACATGAAGGAAAAGGCCTAGAGGAATAGGTGGCATCTCATGTGGCACCAACTAACACGGTTGCAAAATGCAAGGAAGTTTTCCTGTTGCACAAGTCTGCTCTGAAAAAAACAGCATCCTTCTGGCTATTTTGCTTGATAGGGAAATGCAGCTTTGCTTTCATTTACTTATTCAAGCTCTTACTCATCTTTCTCTTGCTTCATTAGATTACTCACATGAGTAAAGATCTACTGGATTACATAGTGATGCCAAGCTGGTATATTATTTATTGCTGAGTTCTGGGGATGCATTTCACTTGGGTAATTTGCTGGTGGCCTCTTTTATTTCTAGGAAAATGGCAAGCCTTGCCCTTCATCATTTCTTTGCTTTTACTGACTAGGCTGTTCCCCCAGAGGGCATGTGGGATGTGGCAGAGTATTGAAAATACGGGTCTGGAGATGTGGAGAAGGAGGGCTGTGTGTGGATTGCACCTTATTGATGTTTATGGGAGATTTCTATGGCACAAATGTGTTCCTGGCAGTGGTACTTTGTGGGAATGTACTAGGCAAATCTGGGTGAAAAAGTTGTTACCCTGAGTTGATTTTTTTTTTTTTTTAAGATTAAGTACTTTCAGCCTAATTCTGAGCACTTTCGCAGCATGGTTTAATATATTTTAAAGACATTTTAAAATGAAAGTGAGTGCTTGTCTTTGGATCTTGTCCTGAGTCTCACCTGATGATTGTCTGAGTCCCCTGATTTGATTCCCTTCGCTGCAATGGTGTTTTTCTTCCTAATTTATTTCCTGCTTGATAACAGATAAGTAAGATTTGTTTTAAAGCACTGATTTGGTTTATTTTGATTACTATTTTTGATCTTAAATAAACACTCAACAATCAGTTTTTGTTTTTACTCTTCTCTATAGAAGTAACTTCACTAATAAACCTGAACTTAAAGGTGGAGGTTTGGAGAAAAAAAACAGCAAACAAGCCAAAGGCACAACAACCCACCCTTGAGAGGTGCTTGGCAGAGCCATGGTGGGACTGGCTCCTGGGCCTGCCCTGCCACAGAACTCCTGCCCCTCAGCCCCGGGGCACGAACCATCCCCTGTGCTGGGCAGAAAGATGTCCCGTTGGTGGTGGAGGCACGGGGACCAGATCACAGGGTCATGTCAGGGGTTGGAAGAGACCCTGGAGATCTCTTGAGTCCAACCCCCTGCCAGAGCAGGCCCATGGAATAGAATCTCATCCAGTGCAGAGCTCACAGGAACAGCCAGGGGGGCTGGAAACTCTCTAGAGCAGGAGACTCCACAACCTCTCTGGGGAGCCCCTGCCAGGCTCTGGAACCCTCCCAGCAAAGAAGTTCCTCCTCATGTTGAGCTGGAACCTCCTGTGCTCCAGCTCCCAGCCTTTGCCCTTGTCCTGTCCCAGGGCACAGTGAGCAGAGGCTGCCCCTCCTCCTGACGCTCACCCTCAGCTCTGGATCAACATGGATTCCATCCCCTCTCAGGCTGCTCTACTCCAGACTCAAGAAGAGCCCCAGGGCTCTCAGCCTTTCCTCAGCAGACCCCTGTTCCAGCCCCTTCAGCATCCTTGGAGCCTCTGTAATGCCCTCAGATGTATATGTCCGTAAGGTTATGATTTTTTCCTCCTTGCTGGTGGGTCAGTATTCAAAATGTGGCTCCATAGAAAGATGAGCTTGGAATGTGTCACCTGCTACTGAACCACCCTGTCCTCCTCGAGGTGTCAAGTTGTAATGAGCTTTCTTCATCCCCACACATGGCCATCCAAAGAGTGTTCTGTGTGGGCACAGCTGAAGACATCAGACCAGTGGCTTAAAGCTGTCTGGTTGGCATGAGCAAAGCCAACACAGTGAAAAGCCCAAGCAAGAAAAAAGAAGTCAGGTAGAGAAACTGCAGTGGCTGAGGATGTCCTGGCTGCCTCAAGAGCAGGGGCTGCTTGGAGCTTTCTGTCCACAATGCTGAGGGAAAAGGAAGCAAAATTGCTTCTTTGTGCTATCACTCAGAGTCCTGTTGGAAACCTCCCTTTAAGTTGATCTCTTTTTCTTAAAGCAATATTGGTTCTACAGATTTCATTTTGCTGAACAGTGTCTGACTTGGCTGCACATCCTACGGCTTCATCCACTGTCTGAGCATTGGGGATGACAGGTAAAGCAGCTGACAAAGGCAGCTTGTCTCCTAGTGAATCTCCAACCACCTAATGAAAGCTCATCTTGAGACAGAGCTGCTGGGTTTCATCTATGGACAGCTGATGATGGGTTGAAGGAAAACTAGCCCAAGTGTGGGACCAGCTGGGAAGCTGGCTGTTCCCAGTGCCCTGCTACCCAGGAGAGCTGCTGCTGCTGTCAGTGCTGCCCTGGGCAGGTAGTGAGCAGCCACCCGTGGCCATGGCATTGAGTGCCTGTACTGCTTGGGTGGTGAAAATTAGCAGTAGCAGGCAATAATCATGCCATATGTGAAGGTATTATTGTGCATAGCTAACCCTGTTAGGCTGTTCTCCCTGCCTTCCTTCTCTCCTGTTTTCATCTGAGTGTCTGTGGTCTAGGAAAATGTCAGTGGAGTCCTTTTTGCTTCCCTTCCCACAGCACCCCTCTTTCCTCCCTTGAGTCTTTGCTGGTTTTGCTCCTTGTGCTTATGGAAAACATCCCCTGGAGCATGTTATCAGAGCTCCCTGGGTCAGTCATGCCCAGGACGTGGCCTGCCCCTTGAGGCAGTGCCCAGAGTCCAGTCTTTGCCACCTCAGCTCCTGGTGGCAGCCGCCGAGGGTGACATGGTGGGATTGGGAAGCTGAGTGGTGGTGGTGCTCTTACTGGAGGGAATTCACCTGCTCTTCTGGCTTTCTCACTGTTGGCTGCTGGCTTGACTTGATTGTTCTTTTATTGATGCATCTCAACAGCTTTGTTTTGTCGTGAGGTTTCTTTGTGTTTGGTTTGGTTTTGTTGTTTGTTTTTTCCCTGAATTTGGTGTTGCTACGTTGGAAAAACACAGAGTAGCCCAGCTCCTGGCTGAAATGAAGTCTGCAGTGGGTGCATCTTAAACCCTGCTGCTCTGGGAGGGAGAGAGATGATGAATTCTGGTTGGTTTGGCGCTGCCATTACCTTACCCTCGGCCTCTCCAACTGCTTTTTGCCTCCTGGCTGCCCAGCAGAGTCCTGTGGCTGTGCCCACTGCTACAAAAGCTGAGGCTTCATCTGGTGGGTGTTTTCTCCCTCTGTTTCTGGGTCCTTGTCCCACTGCCTACCTAGCATAGGACTCTGGACTGCTGATTTTACCCAGGAGGCTCAGGAAAGTAACCCATGAGTCTCTGCTGGCCATGGGCATGTCTGGTGTGGGGCAGGGCAGTGTGTGCCATTAGTTTGGATAAAACCTGTCTGAAAAGAGCCTCTGCTGGGAGGGCAGAGCTGTGACTGCTCACACAGGGTCTGGGGGTGTGTCTGCATCCCCAGAGGCAGGTGGGAAGCTGCAAAGCCCTGCAGAGCTCTCCAAGAGATGATGGGTTGAGCAAACACTCAGAGCTGTGCTGAAGGATGTGAAGCCATGTTGAGTGCAGCCCAGAAAAGTCCTCTGAAGGTGATGAGGAGCAGGTCTGAGTTGCTCAGCTGCTTGTTGCTGTCTCCCATTCCTGGGAGCACTGTGTGTCCCATCAGAGGCAGGGGACTGTGGGGTGCTCTGTGGTGTCCCGTGGTGGTGGCTGGGCACTGCTCCTCATCCCCCCTCCAGAAGCAATGCAGAGCAGACAGAGCTCGTGTTGTAGGGAAGAGGAAAGGCACCAGAGATGGGTTTGGGCAGCATCTCTCCCTGCTCCTGTGCTGGGGGAAGATGCTGGCGGGGGCATTGCTCAAGAACAACTCTCTACCATAGTAGAAACAATACCACTAAGAAACCAGATTCTGTATTTCAAGAAAAAGAGATATTAGTTATTCTGCTTTTAGCTTGCACCATAAGCTGTGTTGCCATGGGGCACGAATCACCAAGTGGGTGCTCCTGCTAATCCTGGCACTGAAGTGCCAGCCAGTCCTTTGACAGATGCTGCTCTGTCTCCCACGCTTGGATGACAGGGGATCTGATGGTAAATCCCAGCTCTTTTTGTGTGACTTTGTGATGGGTGAATTCTGCCTGTGGCTGGCTCTGGTGCCCTGTACCCTCCTGTACAGCCAGGCTCAGGCCTCGGGGGCTGTGACGTCGCAGTGACTCGTGAAGGACAAAGCCTCTGCTGCCCAAACCTCCCACTGGCCTTGGGCCAGCCCGGCTGGTAGCCAGCCCAGCTGGTAGCCAGCCTGGCCATGGGTGTTGTGACACTGCCTCCTGCTTGTTTGCCTTCTTCCTTAGCTTATTTCTGATGTGGCAAATACCGATGGCTTTCTCTGCTGGGAAGGGCTATCTTCTTTTTCCTCGCTGCCACCCCCCTTTTGTTTGCTTATGTTTAGTCATAGGAAGTCAAAGAATTGGCCGTTTGCCAAGGAAGAAAAAAAAAACCCCAAACAACAAACCAAAACTCTGCAGCAACCACAACATTGTACCTTGCCTTGCTTGGGAAAAAAAAAAACAAACCAGCAAAATGTCTTGTAAATGCAGCCTCTGATGTGTTCGGGTTTGTTTGGATTTTTTTCTATTGAGTTGAAGCTTGTGATTCGTTGCTAAACCAATAGCACATCAAAGAATGAAATAGGCTGGTTTCTTGTGTGTTTTCCTATTTATTATTAATCTGGTTCAGATTTGGGAACATGCTCTGATATGAAAAGAAGAAGAAATGTCTCATTTAAAGGAGCAGAAGAGAGTGAGATGTTTAAGTTGGCATACGTGTGCAGTGGCACTGGCTGGGCTGCAGCCTGGGCTCTCAAACAACCCTACTTCAACAAAAAAGCTTTAAATTCTATAAATATTTCTGTCTCCTCTCTCTTCTGCGATACCCAACATACATTGTCTGTTCTGCTGTTAACTCCCTGATGCAGAATTCCTAAGTTTGGGCTAATAGAAAATTTGGAGGATTCTTCATTATCTGAACCTCTTGAGAAATACCAAATATGTTCCAGTAATTGTGGTGTAGTACAACAGGGAGTCACGCTGGCAGTTTGTTGGAAAGGGTTTTTCCTGTAGTTATGAAAACCATACAACTATTAAAATCCCCAAAACTGAAGCCATGGGGATTACACACATACTTACAGTTAAGCGCATGCCTAAAGGTAGATACATTCAGCATGCCATCTTTGGCTTGGGTTGGATTCCTAGCTTGAGAATATCAGGAGAAAATTCCTCAATCACTCCTGTCTAGCACAGGCTTTTTATTCCCTGCTCACACGGCCAGAGTGTGCTGGGCTGGGGCTAACAACAGAAGCACCTGGGTTTGCTATAAAACACATTGATGATAAAATAATAAAGTTTGCAGAATAGTAAAATACTCCAGTCTGTTAGAAGAGACAGAGTTCTCCCTCCTGCCTTCTGTGCTGCTGCTGCTGCCACAGCTCATTGGTGAATATGCTTGTGGCACTTGATTTTATTTATTTTTTTTCTCTCTCCCCCTCTCTCGATATTTTCCACCTTGGTTGTATGCAAAGAGTGTATGATGTGTCCCCTGGAGTCTAGAGAGAATGTGTGAAATGATGGCTATATGAAATAATGCGCTGGATAAGTGAAACAGGCCACCAGTGTTATAGTTCAAGTGACAATATTTGGGGTTGCTTTGTTGTTATTTTATCTCCCCGACGACAGAAGATGTTTTGTGGACTAGAATGAACAGAAAAAGCTAGGGAGTGATGCTTTGCTTTAGAGCTGCAGCACAGGGACTTTTGTCCTTGTTGCTGACTGGGAAGGTGCCAGTCGCCCTGCTCTCCTGTCCACATGGTAACACCTTTCTCTGGTGATGAGGGTTTAACTTTAAAATGCCTTTGATTCATTAAATAATCTTCTGTGTGACCTTCTCTGGGAAAACAGCAGCGTGGGCCTGAGTGTTTTGATGTATCACCCTAAGTCAGGTACTGTATCCATTCTTCTGATGAAACCAGATGTGTTTTCTGACTGTGAGACTGTCTAAACAACCTGCATTGAGCCAGAATTTGGAAATACGCAGGTTGTGGAGTATAACTAATACAAAAATATTGTTGTTGTGCTTCCTTCAGGAAAATCCATTTGCACAAGTATCAGTATGTGGGGCAATTTAATTTTAAAAACAGTCCCAGCCACTTTGTAGAAAAATACAATGCAGAACATAAACTCATTTTAGACACTACTTATTCTACCGTGTCCCATTAGTTGATGTTTACGCAGCGCTTTGAAAATGTAAAGCACTATATAAGTGCTTATTATTACTACATTATTATTATTCTCCCTCTTGAAAAAAGACCCTCTAGGGAGAGGGAGACTTGCTTTGCATTTCATCTGTAGTTGCTGATCCCACAAGAAATACACTCGTTTGTTTGGGGGTTTGCATTCTTCCCTACCCACTTCCACCCTTCTGGAAAAAAAAAAAAAGTAGTCTTGCTTCTTAGAGATTACAGAGCTCTTTAGCTTGTGCTTGGTAACTGCACCGATGAGAACGTTATTTGGAGGCACAGAAAAAGCTCAAAATAGCTTGTTATTCCAGTCTGTGCACTAAAATGAATTGCCACCCTGGTGGTGGTCCCCTGGGCTGTGGGTACTGCAGAGGCACCTTGCCCAGCCTGGGCCCTGAGGGATAGCAGGAGCTGGTGATGCTGCCCTTTGCTGCCTGGCCCATCTGCCAGCGTGGGCCCGAGAGGGTAGGGGCAGTGTTGGCAAAGCTTTACAGGAGTGTCCCTCCTACACAGAGGAAGCCTGACAAGTGTTTCTGCTGCATCACAAATATTGTCTTTCTTGGTAGGGAAAATGTTGTCAATCCCTCATCAGTTTGTAGGAAAAGCAGCAAAACAGCAGCTTGTAGGAAAGTGAGATTGATTTATCATTTCCCCCCCCCCATCTCAAATCCTTATAGAGACACTTTTAGCAGGCAAAGTGAACCACTGATGCCCTGGAAGCAATTTTCTGTGCCCCTGTGTTATATACTGTGCCATACCATGGTGGAGGCTGTGATCTTGGAGTCAGTGTTGCCCAGGTGCCCCTCGGCTGGCATTGCTGTGAGCTGTGGAAGCAGCAGCCGTGAGCTGTGGAAGCAGCAGCCATGAGCCTCCTCCGAGCAGAGCGAGGAACACTTCACTCCTCTTCTAGTTTTCCCTCTGCTGGGTTGCTCTCTGGTGCTGTGGTTCCTGCCCAGCCCCGTGCTGGCCTCCCTGCCGTGCAGCAGCTCCATTCCCAGCTTTCCCTGCCTGTTGGGAAAAGATGCAGAGGAAAGAGAAAGAGGCCTCTAAAAATGCAGATGGTGGGAGAGCCTGAAGATGTTTATTGAAGAGCGTAACTGGACTTGGTTTTGTCACGTGAGTCTGTCCTTGGTTATGTCATGGCATGTGGCCACTGAATAATGAGGTCACCTGCTGCATGGCAGCCTGGTTTCCAACAGAAATGGGATTCTCTGCAGCCATCCTTATCTGTGTGTGTGCACCCTTTGGTGGTTGCTCAGGCTGAGCTGGTGTCCCCAGCCATGGCAGGGGGTGGTGGTTGTTGGTACCTGTGGTCCTGAACTTCTGTCAACAAAAGCAGGGAGCAAGAAGGGAGGAAACCCCCAAAATCAGCTGGAAAAGTTTTGGCAAGTGTTGAGCAGCAGCCCGTGCCTGTGGCACGTGGGAGTGGGGCCACGGTGACAGGTTGGGCCAGTCCTGGTCACTTCCAGAGCTCCCTTTATTCATTTCACCGAGTGAGTAGCTGAGCTGTGTGACCTGCAGCTGCAGGGTAGCTGTGCTCTGGTCCCTTGAATCCACCTCTTGGGTTGTTGTTTGACGGAGGGTTCATCAACCTTGTCAGTGCAGTCGGGTACTTTAGTTTGAGAGGAAGGCACCAGGCTGTGAGGAGGTGAGGGGCAGACAGGACTGGCATTGGCCAGGGGGAGCAAAGGGTGGGAAGCACCTTGCCTCTTAGGTTGCATCCCTCCTGAAGCTGCGGGCCCTGCAATTACAGCCCGGGAAAGTGGCCGTGGGCGAGTTCTGCTGTGCTCAGCATCCAGGGATTTGTTGGTGTTGGGGAGGTGGTGGGATGGGTTGGCACAACTTTGCATCACTCCCCGCTTCATTTCTTTCTAAATAGAAATTAATTTGGGGGTGGAAAAGGATGTAAATTTTTACAGACTGGAAGCTTAAATTCAGAATGAAAATGAGTTTGCTTGGGCTCCCTGGGTCGTTTGATTGTAGATGAATGCCCAGAGACTGAGACGGGGGCAGCAGTGTGTGCTTGGTTTGGTTCAAAAGGACACATTTCCACAACTTCTCTTGCTTCTTTCAGCCTGAGCCTGCCACATTTGTAGGAACCTTGTCAGTGAGAGCAGACTTGTTCCTGAAGCCTGGCTCCAGGTGATGTCCAGTGCAACCAGGTGCCGGAGGGCACAGCTTATACTCTCGTTGTAGCTGGTAAAGCTCCAGAGAGATCAGGTTTACCTGCTGTGCTTTGGCAAAGGTGGTTAGCTTGCAGTGGGAGTGAGAGTCGCTGGGCCTCTGTGCCCGCCAGCTTTCCTTGTCCCACCCCCTCGGAGTGTCATTTTTGACTTGTGTTTAAATGCCAGACGCACCACGATGGAAACGAAGGTGGCACTGGTTGTTGTCAATGCCAGGGGCCAGCCTTGGGGCAGCCCGGAGGGATAGGGTGGCCGTCGTCGGTTTCTCAGCGTCCCCACACCTTCCCGGGGCACAGGGCACAGCCCGGTCTCCCTGCACGAGCACGTGTGCGGGCACAAAGGCTGCCCAGCCAACCCTGCCGCGGTGCCGAGGGAGAGCCGGCAGACACCCCGTGGCAAACAAAGCCCAGCTGCCCGTTCTGGCCGCCGCGGGCAGCCGTGCCCCGCAGGCCGCACAGCCCGGGGCTGGGCAGATGGGATGCCCCCGGCCGCGGGGCCCTGCTCTGCTGGGAGCCAGCCCCGCTGAGACCGCGACAACAGCCAGCCGGGAGCCAGGCAGATGGTCTACTGGCGGCGGCCGGCACAATTGCATCAGCTGGTTCCTCCTGCAGCCAGCGCGGCCTCCTGCTTGTGCCGCTCGGAAATGATCCGCGTGGGGGATTTTTTTCCCCCTTCCATTTTTTTTTTTCCCCCTTCCTGCCTTGTTTAAATGTATGCATTTTAGGAGAGGGGTGGAGTGAGGCCACGGGGCACCATCTGCTGGAGGGGGCTGATGGTGGGGCTGGGGGAGCCTCCAGAAGCCAGAGCCCTGAGCGGGCAGAGGAACCGCGGTGGTTGCCGCACCAGGCTCCGGGCTTGGGGCTGGGGTGATGGAGCACGGAGGAGAAGCGGGGAAGAAGCGGGGAAGAACTGGAGTGGCACGACCTCGGCGGAGCTCCGCAGTCCCGGTCTGTCTGCCAGCCGGCTGCCAGCCTTCACCTAAACTGCTCCTCACACCCGCGCCACAGCTCCCGAGAGCACCCCAGCCCGAGGTCTGAATCCTGCAGCAGAGCCCCTCGGGTCCCGGCTCTCTGCCCGCTCCTGGCTGGGTTGGCACCTTGGAGCCACTGCTGTAGGAGGGCAGCCTGGATCTCCACTGGAGGCTGCAGCCCTGGCTCGCCTGCCACCCTCGCTCCTCCTTTTGGGCTCTTGTTACCGAGACAAAAGATCTGCCTGCTCCTGTCGGGGTCTCTTCTAGTCATGGAGTTGCTGAGAGGCGTGGGCTCTGCTGGCTCTCTAGGCCACAGAGAGTCACTGCTGGTGGTCAGAGGTGCCCTGGAGATGGCTAACGTTCCCCCAGTTGGTCCCCCAGTGCCTATGTCTCTGGGCTTGCTGGGGAAGGGCCCAGGAGCGATGAAGTGGCTCCTGCTGTTTGCTGGGGTTTATTGGCTTTAGCTCTCGGCGTTGCACAAACATAGGTAGTTGCAGTAGGGCTGAGCTCAGTTTGCTGCTGACCCAGCGGTCCTCTAATCCATACTAGCAGCAGGATTAGATTTTGTCTGGCCAACTCTCCTTCCCTTTCCCTTGTGAGATTTCCCCCCTTGCCATGCCTTACACCCCAGCTGACATTGTCTGCCTCCTGCCTCAGTTGGTGCCTGCTTGCTGCAGCTCTCCAGGAAAGACTTGCCCTTCCTTTGGGAGAAGCCTGCCGACCTGAGCACCCCCGTGCTGTCCTCCCTGTCCCTTTGCCTCCTGCTGTGCATGAGGTTGATTCTGTTGCTGTGGGCCTGCTTCTGCCCCTGCATTAGTCAGAGATCTCTCGCCTTGTTTTCTGTGTGAGTTCTGGGATGGTAATTCTGGGACTCTGTGCCCATGCATCAGGCTTTTTCCACGGGCATGGATTCTGCCAAACTTGCCCAGTTCAGCTGGCTGTGGCGTGGCACTGCTGGGCCTGAGATGCTTGTTCCTTCTGAGAGTGATGGGATGTATGGCCATGCTGAGGGTTCTTAAAGCAGTGGATCAGTTCAGGGTTGTGGCTGGAGAGGGACAGCAGTGGATCAAGCCCAGGATTGTGTCTGGAGAGGGACGGCAGTGGGTGAAGCCCAGGACTGTGGCTGGAGAGGGAGAGCAGTGGTCCAATCCAGGGTTGTGGCTGGAGAGGGATGGCAGTGGATGAAGCTCAGGACTGTGGCTGGAGAGGAGCTGACCCTGGCTGGCGCAGTGCTGCAGTGGAGCCGGGAGCTGCCCTGCTGATGCCCACTGGAAGATGCTGCATTGCCCTGTTGTGAGGAAGTCTCTCTCTGCCATCAGCTCCCAATCTGCAGCTGCTGGTGTTTAACTGAAACTTTGCAAGTCTCCTGCTGGGCTTGTCAGGATCAGTTCTTGTGTAGCCTTGATTTTTTCCTTAGAAATTGTAGGTGTGCGTAATTATATGTATTTTTGAAAGCTCTAACTATGCCTCATTTAAATTTCTGCAAACATTTTTGTGAGGACAATTAAATGCCTGCAGAAGAAAATGATCCACAAATGAAATGGGGAAATGTGCATTTACCCGGAGAGAACTCGCAGGCCAAGTAAGATGTCAGGTCAGCCCAACAAATGGGTTAGTCAAGCAAAGTTCTACCAAGACAAATAGAGGAGAGCTAAGGGTAAGTGAGCTTGGAAGCAAGATGGGATGGTACCCTCCCAAGTCCAGTGATCAGGATGGCATGGATTGAGAAGGTGAAAATAGCGTTGGAAAGACACTGGCAAAAAAAAGCAGCCTGAGCCAAATTTTTTCTGGTAGTCTCCCCAGAAGTCACCTCTCCACCACTGGGTTCTTCATTTGCCCAGGGTGACTCAAGAGAGGTTGGGAGCAGTGCAGCTCAGCATGGGGGAGGAGGTGTCACTGCACCCTCAGAGGGTACCAGGGCAGGGTGTTGTCCCCTCTGGGGGTGCCCCAGGGTTGTGAGGGTGGCCCAGCATGGGGGGTACCCAGCTGGCCTCTGGGGTCTGGTGGCACTGGGAGGGGTTTGGAGAAGAGCAGCAAAAATGCAGCTGGGGGCTTTGCAGCTGGGTTGGGGAAGGGATTCTCTGGGCTGCATTGAATTCCCCTTTAATTTTCAGTACAGCCAAAAGCAAAACCAGTAGGTAACTGGGCTGGACCCAGGGCACTTGCAGGCCCTGCTGCTGCTGATCAAAAGCAATGCTCTGTTTCTAATTTCAGAAGGATTTCTTTTTGTTGTTTTATTTTTTTTTTTTAAAGTAGTTTAAAACAAGAGGAAACTGTCATATCCTGAGTGACATCCTGTGTGCTACAGCAGCATTCTTGCTGCTCAGTGATCAGAATTTCAGCTGAGGGAATAAAATCCTATCTGTGTAAAAATGTATTTGCGTTGTGAGAATCTTGTAGTATGGCACGAGCTATTTTCTGATGGCAAAATGCAAATCTAAAATCTATATCCAAGTGAACAAAAAGATTAATTAAATTAGCTGTCTGGAGGAAGTACAGAGGACAGAGTTATTGATTTGATTTCACTAAAGTTGTTTTAATATGCAAGATTACATTTTTAATACTCGAAATTATCACAGCGTTTCACAGTGCAGTTAATTATTTCTCAAATTGTATTTTGTTCAAGAGCACTAATTTAGCATCAGCTGCTGCCCGGCTGCTGATCTGCTTCCTGCTGCCCAGAGTGCCCCTGGCTCCCAGGGAGCTGGAGGCTGCCGGGGCTGGGCAGCCCTGCCAGCACCTCTGGGTGTTGCTGCTTTTGATTGCCTGGACTTGGTGGGGTGTTGTTCCTGGAGGGCTGGAGCCAATGCCAGCCTCAGGGTGGTGTTCCCGGAGGGTTGGAGCCAGTGCCTGCCCTGGGCAGCTCTTCTGCCACCTGCCCCAGGGTTCCACAGGGTGCAAGCCCTGAAGGGACAGCAGCAAACTCCCACTCGCTTCACCCAAGGGCACAGTGGTATTGGTCTGGTTTTGGTAGCCAATTGTTGTGCTCACCCAGCTTCCCCAGCCCTAGGAGACTCCCCTGCTGGCTCCAAGTGGGCGGGGAGACAAAGGCAGCAATTGTCCCCCCCGCCCACCTGTAAGGGTGGTGGCACCAGAATCTGCCCAACAGCCTTGTTTGCTCATCCTTATGTGTGTGAGTGGCCGAAGTGGAATAAAGTGGAGTTCTAGTGACTGGCAAAATTCAACGTGACCTAACAAAAGGTGCCCTCACCATGCACCAGGCTCTTCCTCAGGGCCAGGGAGAGGTGTTCAGCCCAGACAGTGCCTGCTGCTGCTGGGTGCCAAGCAAGAGGGGCCTTTTCCTTGGGCTCTGACATTTGGGTATGACCAGAGTGGCCCTCAGCATCTCTGTGAACCCTGCCTGAGGAAGGAGAGGCACCAAGTAGAACTAATCCAGCTCTGCCCACAGCATCAGGGGTGATTTACTCCCATCTTTAGTGTTCGGAAGTCAGCCTTAATGAAGACAGATGTGGTGACTCCTTTCCTTAGCTCCTTTATCAGCTTTTCAAGCTGAGTATCTCAGGCTGTATATTTATATTGCTACTGGAAAACTGGCAGCACAGTTAATTTTTCTGTTTTTCACTCAACATTAAACTGCTGAATACCTTAAAGCACCTGGAGAATACAAATCAGATACATGCTTAATAATACTGGTGAAGAAAGAGTCATAGGAGAGAAGAGGGAGACTCCACCCCTTGGGTGCAGATACCCATGTTAATCTGGATGTGGAGGAGTGTCTGTTAGCCTGCCAGGAAGGGTGCTGTACAGTGGCTGGGGTGTTGGCACAAGTTGGCTTTGTCACATGCCATTGGTGCCACTCCACAGGCAAGGAGGCTGATGGTTGGTGGCTGTCCCCGTGGCACCCCCTGCCAGTTGCAGACAGGGTCATGTGGCTGCTGCTCCCTGGTGCCAGGCTCTTTCTTCCAGCAGTTTGGTTCCAGCCCAGCAAGGGCTGCCTGCCGGGGAGCAGGGAAAGGTGATTTCTTTGAGGTTGTAAACATGGTTGTTTGTAGTTTGGGGTATTTTAGTACTTTCTTATTTGGTGTTTATTCCTTCTTGTCTTTTGCAAGTGTAAATGTTTCGCAAGGATGGGGTGAGGAATCGCTTGAAATAACGTTGGAACTCTTGCAGGACAATATTTTTGGTTTTGAAGCCTTCAGTTGTCAAAACAAAGCAATGTAGAAAAGTCTGCCTGCCCCAGGTGACCCTCCTGCCTTGCCATAGTGACAGACAAACTCCCAGCTGTAAATCGGGCTGGAAATGATCCTTTGGCCAGTTCCAGCCTCTTCCTGGCAGGACCCAGAGTTTCCAGCGACCATTGCTCTGGAAAAGCAGCCTGTGGAGCCGGGAACTGACTCGAATTTTCAACAGTGTAAACCCTGACAGGTAAAGTCAAACAGAGCCCCAAATCAGATGGTCCCTGCTGAAGAGGCTGTAGCTCCACGTGCCAACACAAACCCTTCACGTAGAGAGAACCATGGGGTGTCTGCAGAGATACCCTGGGTTAGCCACCCTCCACGTGCTGTCGCCCGAGCTGGTATCTCCTAAGGCAAACCCAGATGTGTCTGGAAGCCCGTGGTGTTTCCAGGTGCCTGTTTGGAGGGAGTGCTCAGCTGATGGACACTAGCAAAGTACTGCCCTGTATGGATAGCACAAGGAATATCAATATTTGGGATCAGTTTAGCTGTGAAGGCAGTTCCGTTCTCTTAAAATACAGTGAAAGTGAGCAGTGAACTGAGAGAATTAGGGGTGTTCAGCCTGGAGAAGAGAAGGTTCCAGGGAGACCTTCTGGTGGCTTCCAGGATCTGCAGGGGCTCCAGGAAAGCTGGGGAGGGACTTTTGAGGCTGTGGGGCAGCGACAGGACTGGAGGGGATGGATCCAAACTAGAGCTGGGTGGATTCAGCTCAGCCATGAGGAAGAATCTCTTCCCCAGGAGGGTGGGCAGATCCTGGCCCAGGGTGCCCAGAGAGGTGCGGGCAGCTCCATCCTTGGCAGCTTCTCAGGCCAGGCTGGATGGGGCTCTGAGCAACCTGCTCTAGTGGGAGGTGTCTCTGTCATGGGCAGGGGGTTGGAATTGGATCAGCTTTAAGGTCCTTTCCAACCCTGACAGTTCTATGATTCTATGAAGTGTTGACACATAAAATCAGTTCATCCCTTCCATGCATGCATGTTCACTGGGTCTCTTGAGCATCTTGGTGCTGTCACCTAGTGTCAGACCCACGGAGAACACAGTGAGAATTGCTCCAGAGTAGTGACATCCCCAGGAAGAGGAAGGGGGTGTCCTCCTTCTTGAGCTTGTGTGTTCAAATGTAGATCAACAAGGTTTCTTTCCAAAAGTTCAGTTCTTCTAACTTTTGGTTCTCCCTCCTCGTAGAGCAGCCACTCTGCTGTGGATCAGCGTGGCTGGGTGGTCAGAAAGTGTATTTGGCAGCCAGTGTTCCCTGCTCTTGTCGAATACACAAATGTTGGATTGAATTAAATGAGAAATAACTTCCTTAGAGCCAACTAGGCCTCCTAGAAACAGGACTTCAGAGTTGAGTTCACCATACAGTGGGAGTGATGGAGAAATTATGGAATAATCTCATATGGAATATGGGCTATTTCATTTATTTTTTTTTTCTGCCTTAGAAATGAGTGTTCCCTAACATTGAGTTAGTCTGTCAGTACTGGGTGTTCTGCCATGACCTGCTGACTGGGATCCCCTGGGCAGGACCCCCTCCTGTGAAGGAGCCATGTGCTCTCCTGTACAGAGATCAGCAGTGTGCCCTGTGGGTGGTGGCACCCACAGCCCAGAGAGCCCTGAGCAGGAGGTCAGCACCTCACTGTGGGTGAGGGTTTGTGATGGTTGTGTGCCACCTGCTCCTGGTGGGCTGGCAGAAAAAGTTGAAATTGGCCTGATGAGGATTATGAGGATGATGAAGGGATGTGAGCATCTCTCCTGTGAAGAGAGACTGAGAGAACTGGGGCTGTTTAGCCTGGAGAAGCCTGAGAGAGGATCTGATGAAAGTCTATAAATATCTGCGGGGTGAGTGTCAAAGGGAAGGAGCCAGTCTCTGTTCTTTAGTGACCAGCAATGGGACAAGGAGCAATGGGGATAATAAGCTGGAGCAGAGAAGGTTCCACCTCAGGATGAGGAGAAACGTCTTCCCAGTGAGGGTCCCAGAACCTGGCACAGGCTGCCCAGAGAGGCTGTAGAGTCTCCTGCTCTGGAGACTTTCCAAACCCACCTGGATCTGTTCCTGGGTGACCCTGCTCTGGAAGGGGGTTGGACTCGATGATCTCCTGAGGTCCTTTCCAACCACTGCCATTCTGTGATTCCAGGGCGGGCAACTAGGAGCCACTTCTGGGAGGCAGGGGGAGGATCCAGGCTGGTTGATGATTTCAGCAGGATAAACACATCACTTTCTGTCAGTCTCTCCTCATTTGGGAGCGGGCCTGGCTCTCCTTCCCTCAGCGTAGGGAGACAAAATCCATGTTTTTCCTCTTAAAAGTTACAGAATAAAAATTAACCTGGATAGGTAAGCTCTTATTTCTGCTGCCTGCCCTGGGGGATGTTGGTAGAAAACTTTCATAATGTATGTGTAAGCTGCTTTCTGACTCGCTGGCAAATTATTTCACTTTTCTAGCTCTCAGATTTTATTAAATTTGAATTTTTGTTCTGATTTCAGTCCATGAAAGTTCAAAAGACTGCTTTGAAACCATCCCCTTTCTGGCAGGTTTGAAATAAATGATATCCAAACCCTATTAGGTTAAAAATAAAATAATCTGACTTACAGATGTGAATTGGACTCCAAGGTTTAGGAAAATGCAGAGTGGCAGGAGGTGAGGGTATAAATTGTTGGAAACCAATTCAGTGCTGTGTATTTAAAGTTAAATATTTTGTGAGCGTGTGGATTCTGTAGCCTGATCAAAGCTGTACCTCATAGCCTGTGAACGAAGAGTTAGTGTTACTAGGTGGGGTAAAACAAGATGGTTTTAGCTCTGCTTTTTTCATCAGTCCCACGAACATTTTCCTAACGTTTTATTACCACAAGAGTTGCATGATAGTTTTTCTTGCTCCATTCCTGTGCTATTTCCATCCTCTCCCCCCGTGACAGGGTTGAATTTGTTTTATAAGGGAAGGTTCATTGTGTGTAATCAAACAATTTAAACCAACAATCCCTTAGTTCAAGGAGAAGCACCCTATAGTACACACTTGCTGAACCAAATGCTGCTCAAAAGGCATTGTGCTGTGTTTTTGAATTATTAAAAGCTCTCTCATTTTGGCTTTGGAAAGGGCTCTGGCTGCCAGAAGTTTGGGGCTCTCCACTGGTCGCTAACCTGTCAGCTGGTGCTTTACAGCACCACAGTGATGGAGATCAAGGAGTGTTAATCTGTCCCGTTTCCAGTTCCAGTGTAAGTGATGTGAACTAGCTGTCTTGGAATAATCTGGTACAGAAACCAAACCCAGCTAGGCCAGCAGGCCTGGGGAAGGGACCTGCAGCTCATGCCACCTCAGGAGGCTGTGCTGCCTGCAAAGCCAGGCAGTGGTGGGTGGTTGGTTGCAAGTGGTGCAGACACAAGGGGCACATGGAAGTTTGATCCTTTGCTGCTGCTGAAGCCAAGGGCTTGTTTAAAAGGTATAAGCTATAGATTTGGAAGCACCATAGGTGGACTTCTTCACATATAGATGTTGTTTGGTGTGAAACCCACCCCCACCCATGTTTGGCAGAAGTTTTCTCCATGGCGGTTCACTTGGCCATGGGGCTGATCCATGAAGGTTGAAGCTGGGAAGGGGGAGCTGGGAGAGACCTGATCTGCCTTTGCCAGTCCTGGAGTTGCTTTCCAAATCCTTCCCTTCCTTCTTGGACTTTTTGGAGTGCAGGTACCATTTCTTTGGGTACCCAGTGTTTGGGCTGCACATCGTAACCCTTGTGCCTCTTACAGTCTCATTGCTTCCGTGGGGATAAGTGATGAGTGTGGTTAGAAGGCTTCACTCCAAATGCTACTGTAGCCCAGAAACAGACTCTCTAAGCCAATCTCCAGGTTCAGCTGAGTGGGTGGAAGTGCAGTATTTTAGGAGACTAATTGTGGTTTTGAACAGCATCTATCACATGAGCACGGATGTGAAAAAGAATATGTATTTTTTAATCAACAGTGCATTATTTAAAAAAGCAAATGCATTCAGTGGTTTGGGTGGTTTGTGGTGGTGTTGTTTTTAATTAAAGTCCTTAATATTTTTTTTTAAAGAGAGAGATTTTATTTATTTCTATTTTTTTTTCTCAAGGTTTGAGGAATTGGAGCAAGTGTCACCTCTTTTGGGTGTTCTGTGATCTGGAAAGATGAACCAAAGTGTCCAGGCCTGAGCACAAAATCTGCTGCCATTCCTGCTCCAACAGGATCCACTTGTGTGTCTTATTTTAGAAAGTAGGTTAGTGACTCTTTTTGACCAAAAAAAAATGAAGCCTGACTTTGAAGTAGGACTTAAGATACTATATAATGTGAAATACCTTAAGGTCTCAAGGTTTTTAGCCTTGACATGCTGGAGTTGTCAGTGAGCAGAAGTGGAAGTTGTGTCACTGGTGTGAGCAGTCAGAGCTGCCAACGTGCCCTGCCTTGGCGACAGGCTGTCTGTTGGAGCCAGAAGTGGGACAGTGCAGTATTGCTTGTATTAGGAGTCAGACATCCCCAGTTTCTCTGAGAACACACGGAGGAGGGCATCCCTTTGCCCTGAGTTTGGAAATTTGTAGTTTGTAAGATGGAAAAGTCCAGCCTGTGATGAGTGAGGGACTGTCCATCCAGAGCCAGTGTCTGCTGCTTCCCAGAGATTATCCCCAAACCTCTTCCTAATGGAAAGAATGATTCCATGTTTTTAGACAAATCTCTTGCATGATGGAATTGGGGTTGTTCAGTCTGGAGAAGGCTCCAGGGAGACCTTTTTGTGGTTCCCAGGATGTGAAGGGGCTCCAGAAAAGCTGGAGAGGGACTTTTGAGGCTGTGGGGCAGTGCCAGGACTGGAGGGGATGGATCCAAACTAGAGCTGAGTGGATTCAGATGAGGAAGAATCTCTTCCCCAGGAGGAGGTGAGAACCTGTCACATGGTTCCCAGAGAGGTGGGGGCAGCTCCATCCTTGTCAGTTTCTCAGGCCAGGCTGGATGGGGCTCTGAGCAACCTGCTCTATTGGGAGGTGTCCCTGCCATGGCAGGGGGTTGGGACTGGATGAGCTTTAAGGTCCCTTTTCACCATGACCATTCTCTGATCCTCTGAAGGAGAAGAGATGCCTGTACCTTCCTCCATCACAGGGCTGCCTTTCTGGGCAGTAGGAAGTTTTACACGTGCTCGAGTGCCCTTTTCTGTAACAGTCCATCCTTGAGAGCAGCCAGCTCTGATCCAGACAGATGGTTTCCCAGGACACTGTGGTGTCCTGCACAGAAGGGAGGTTGGGTCCATCCCCTCTCTGCTCTATTGCTCTTGGCACAGGTGATTTGTCAGCGTGGCTCCTGCCCTGCTGCCTGTGTGGCTGGAGCACACCCACCCCCTGGAGCACCATGAGCTCAGCTTTACTGACTGCAGCGTTTCCTCAGCCTCCTGTAACTCTACCAGGAAGCCAGGAGAACAGCAAGACCTCATCCACAGGGAAAAAGACAAGTGTGGGTAGGAAGTACATTCAGATGTCATCAACATTTGTAGAGGAGCTCTGCTTTGCTGACCCGTTGGCTAAGGATGAAATTTGCCTGGGAAAAATCATTAGTTCAGCTAAGTAACCCTATTTGCCTCGACTGTAAATTAATTATCTGAGCATTTTCTATCGCGGTTACATTGGAAGTTGCTTGTTTCAAAAGGTAGGCACTTTTTTAATGTGCATTTTCTGACTCATTTTGGCTTCACAGCAGAGATCTGCAGGTTAGAAGTTGTTGTAACAGAAACCTTTCCAACTCGGGGGATTTGTTTTACACAAAATTATCCACATGGTTAGTTAGGCTGTGTATGGATAACCTTGCATCTGTGTGTGCTTCTGGCCTGGGAAGCTTCTTCCAAGTGTCATTTCATAACTCCTGTTATGGCAGGTTTTCTTTGGGGAAGTGGGACTATTTTCCTTCTTCTTTCAAGCTCTTTGTTTTGTTCATTTACTCCACTGAAACTGGAATAGAAAACTTTCAGAACCACAACTTGCATTAAGTAAACTTCTATCAACCTATTGGCTTGATCCACGTGTGGAAATCCCTATGCCCCATTTCCCAGGCCTAGCAGTACTGGTAGGAGATGGGACTTAAGAGTTTTGGCAATTTTCCTCTCACCATAAGACCAGAAGTCAAAACAAAGCAAATAAATACATGACAAGGAAGCTTTGCAGAACGTAGAGCCCTGACAGCAGCACTTGTCAGAGAGGAGCAGATGCGGTATCGTTTGCCTCCAAGATGGTTTGAGGTAATGTTGTTTCTGGTGGTTTCTCCCAACAGAACAGGCATTTTAGCAGCTCTGGATGGGGCTGGTGGCCTTCTGAAGGCCGATGAGCCTGTGCCCTCTTGTTTCTACAGACACTTTTGGGGTTGCTGCCCTGACCATTGTGTTTACTCTTAGGTTGGGCTGGACCCTGTCACAGCAGCGTGTTTGGTTGGTTCCTTCCCTCTTGCTCCCAAACACTTGTAGGAGTTGAGCTGCTGGGCATCTGCTGGTGTGTGCCCAGCACCAGGCCGTGTTGGCGCTCGGCAGATGGAGGAGTGTGGCCCCCGCTGAGCCCAGGAGTGCGCCAGGAGCTCGCAGGAGGACTCAGCTCTGCAGTGACACCACGCACACAGTGCCCTGCCTCTGCAGTGACACCACGCACACAGTGCCCTGCCTCGGCAGTGACACCACGCACACAGTGCCCTGCCTCTGCAGGGACACCACG
>JANHGL010014001.1:96658-123745 GCA_024611195.1 Ceyx melanurus | reverse complement strand
CCATCCCCCGTCCCGCCCGCCCCCCCCCGCCCCGTCTTTCCAAGCCCCATGCCAAGGGGGCCTCCTAGATCTCAGCCTTACAGTCTAAAAATGCAACTTTGAACAGTCATGGCCGTATGGGAGGGGAATCACTTCCTAAATCCAGAAAGGTCATTTAAAATAAAGATTAATGCAAATAGTGGACGAGAGATAAGAGAAACCCTAGTTCCATATGTTTTCATAGTCCTTGCTTGTTTAGCAGAAGTTAATACAGGCTGTCTTCAACAGTATATTTCCTGAGTGCCTCTTACTGACTGGATAACAATACTTCCTTTCTTAATTTCTAGATCAGAATTATAAAAGAAATAAAAGAAGCTATGCAAGGAAGCGCTAGATAGAAAAAATATTTGCAAGTGATCATATTTCCCTTGAAAGCATAAGTTTCATCACAAAAATTGAAAATGTTTTTCTACCACTTAAAATCAAAGTTAAAATTTTTCAGATATTCTATGCATAAAACATCAGTAATAGAGAGACTAAGAAATATTAATGTACATTTTAATCTGGTTCCATTCTCTTAACTTCTTCCTGTCTCTTTAGATTTTCTATTAATAACTACCTTTAACTCTGTTGTATCTCTAAAGTAGAGCAAGAATAAAAATTCCATCTACTCATCCTGTAATTGATTAAAGATCACTAATTTAATCTTAAAGATAATCTTTCATTAAGTTCATAACCTATGAGTGCATATATACATTAAATAAATAATTATTTTAGTGTAAAAAATACATAATCTTTGATGGGAGGCTGAGGGAAATGACAGTCCTAGTTCTTTCTTTGTAGGTTTTAAGACAGCCAGTATAGGCACAGTCACACTAGTGCTATGCGGCCATGTCTCCCCAATAGGACTTCTACTGATTATTGAAGGAGCAATGAAAAAGGTAATAATATAATTTAAAAAAAAAATAATTATGGCATTATGGCTGTCTAAAATATAACATGAATTATTAAAAATTGACTACTAATGGTTGCATGTTTATTCTAGTTCTTTTTATATTATAGTTATTCAAAGCCTTTCTGGCAATAATGTGCACCATATAGATGGGAGGGTTTTTTTTTTCCTCCAGTTGCAGTAGTTTGTTACTAGTGTTAACTTTAGGGGAGCTGATTCTAGAGTTTGGCTGGTATCAAATTGCAGCAGACTTTTTGTATTATTTTGTCCATGGGGATTTCATTCAGCCTAAGGGTTTTTTTCCCCTACCAGGACAGCTGGAAATTCACCAAAGCAAACTTCTGCATTCGTTTACGAATTCCATTTTTATCAGTGGGATTTAGGACAGAATAACTTATAATTTTGGATGTTAGAAGAAATATCAGCGATTCAAAGTATACTTGAGAGCAGTAACAATCAATTGGTTCTGATCATTTGCTTATATGCAATGGCCAGCCAGGTATCGGGATGGAAAACAGTTCGTCCATTTTATTAATTTATTATCTTTTTGTTTTGTTTTGTTTTTTCCCCCATCACATCCTGAACTTTTAGATGTTATTTTTCCTGACAATCAAAGATTTGTATTTTACACGGCAAAAGCCTATAATGGAGTAATAATAGTTTTTCTATGGTTTCCCTCTTCAGTTTTTGTTAGCACATATAGCATAGGTCATTTGCAAAGAAGTTTCATCTGCATATAAAAGTCTAAGTACAGTTCTTCCAAAGGTGATATATTGTACAATAATTTAAAATAATAATCATGCATTCTTTTCTATTATTTTATTACTTTAAGATAAAATAATTTCTTAAAATTGATTTTCATATCATAGTTCACAACAGGAGCTATTCAGAATACATAGTTCTAGCAAGCCTTTTCTGCATTAAAAAAAATTATATACTCCTTAAATAATTTATACTGGTTACTATAAGTAAAAAAAAAAATAAAAAATTACCTTTTTAGTTTGGGGGGGGAAAGCTTTATTATAAAAATAAAAAATAAAAAATGACCAACTTTAACTAAACTCTTGTACACTTCTCTAGGAATTATACCTCTAGGCAATATACCTCTCTCATTTCTTGCATAGGCTTTAGTAAACCATCAGAACTCCATCTTTCTTGCAGTGATGTCTGGAGGAAGGGGGGAGGGGAGTCACCTAGGTTTGCCAGGTCATAGGCCAGGTGTTCTTCCAAAGTAGGCCTTACCAGAATGTCTTCCCCGCTTTATTCTGAAGTCCTCCTTTTTCACAGTGTCCCTTAGCGTTTCTTATTCCCTAGTGTGCAAAACCTGTGAAGAAAAATACTGTATATGAGATCTGAAAGGAGCAATGACTGTCTTCTCCTTGGCAATAGCGACTTGCGTCCCCAATAGTCCATGCCGCTGCTTTCCCTTGCCCAGTCTAACCAATGTGCAGACTACTGTACAACAGCATTGTCCTGAACAGGTAGTCTGAACACTGGGGCGACGGAGCAGGATCTCCGGACGCGTCTATTTATTTATTTTAAATCCTCTTTTTGTCTCGGGGAAAAACTGCCTTCCTGCATCACGGGTTGTACTCAGCTCTCCCTCACATGCTGCAGCACTCACTGAAACACACTGAAGTGCTGTGATTTCCAGTCTTGACGTGGCACATTTGCAGCAGACTGGGGATCTGGCAATGAATTTAGGACCAGGAAAAGGGGGAGGGCTGGGCCTAAGAGTCCATATATGGGATGATGTCACCCTGGGGAGGTTTGGGTATGCACTGTGCCGCTGGTGAGACCGCTAGAATTGCCTGCTCTCAGACATGGGTCTGTGTATAAAATGGTACCAGATGTTTTAGTGTAATGTTAAGCAGTCATTTCATCTTCAGGCCAGATTTTTTTCTTCAACTGGGCAGGAAGTGGGCCCCAGTATGGAAAAGCTGTAAAAAGTCAAGATGTACAGTTTCACTGCAGCCAACAGAGAGTGAGTTAATGTAGACTCAGAATTTGCTGTTTTTTGAAGGCTAAAAAACTGAATTTATAAAAAGCATTCTAATCAGGAAGCTAATGTAATAAGCCCGTGCTTATTTTCTTTCTTTTTAATTACTTTAGTTGTGCTTTTCTATTTTGGCATTTCAGACCAAGAAAAGGGCAAATAGGTTCATTTTTTCTTGGAACTGTCAGAGGCATGCAGGCTGCCGAGACTTGAACAGTAATTAGAGTTACTTCCTGAAAGTGAAGCCCCCATGAAAAGTCTGGAGAAATGTTCTTTGTCATAGCCTCTACATGAGTAATTAGTTCCACATGTGGCCTTCCTATTTCCCTTCAGCTATTTTGGCTGGCTGGTTGAATACTTTGCTATAGCTCAAGACTTATAGAAGCTTTAAAGTTTTCATTTCAAGCATCCACTGTGAAAATAGCTATTTCTGGTGTCATAATAAATTGCTTCTGGTAGATCAGTGCTATTAGGCCTGGCATTGTTTTTCACTGGTAACCCTGCTGGTCCCATTTTTCTTCTAATGGTGCTTGTGGAATTATTCTGCTAAAATTTATCTTTGATGTTTACCAGATCTATTGAATTTTGCCAAGTATGACTTTACCATAGATTTTAAGATATTCTCCCCACAGGCAACTATCCTGTTCTCCTGTAGAATTGTGGGTTTGTTTTGTTTTTTTTTTACTTTGTTACTCCTGCTGTTGAATCCTGTTGAATCTAAATATGATACTTGATTTTTTATTTATTTTTTTTTAATCTGCCTTAGCCCATGGTCTAAACCAACAGCTAATATACCAAGTTAACTCTTCCAAACTCAAACTTAGAGGTGACTGTGTACAGGTCTGTATACACGCAGTATGGAATTGTTGCCAGTAGCTCCCTTTCTGCCTAGAAGTCTGAGCCAAATGTCAGCATTTGAAGTGTATTCTGTAAGGTATATCTCCACCGGCTTCCTGGGCAGGAATGTATGTAAAGGCAACTATGTCCTGTGAGCTCTGGTGTCCTAAATAACTTCTGTGTGATTCAGTTCTTTCTAGGTGATGGCAGATTCTGTGAGAGCCACAGCTTCTAGAGGCGCACACAAGGCGGGCTGCAGAAATCTAACTTCAGGGAGAATAAATGCAATAAACTTGGACACCAGCAAAGTTGGAATCTTAGGCCAATGAAAAGGAAAAGTGACCTTCAAGCTGCTTTGTCATGGTGGCAGGCCAAGAACCGTGTGTCTGTTTCAGATTGTGCATCTGATTCTTACTCTTTGGATCACACTGAGCTAGTGTGTGTTCAAGCAGTGGTGGTGGTTACTTCTTTAATGAGCAAACGTAGAGGTTTGAAGAATCTGTAGAAAGATGTATGAAAGCATGTAGAGTGCTGGTTTTCTTAAAAAAAGAAAGCATAACATCAGCTGGTAAGAGACAGTGGGCAAGAACTTTCACAAAGATAAAGCTGTTACAATTCAGAACACACCAGGATAAACTAGGAGGGCTTCTTGTTTGTGTATCACTGCCTGTGTAGGGGTTGCCTTTTTGAAAATTATATTCTCTCTTGGCACTTGCTTTGTGGAAGAATATGATTTTGGAAAGATTGAGTAGTGAAAGACTTTTGAAATTGAGACCCTCAGTGCAGTAGGTAAGATTTTTTCTCTGGTATGCAATCATCAGTGATTAATTGCTGCATGTGCCACCAAGTGTAAGAAATTATGTTGTCTAGAAAACAGTTTTTCAGGGATCTTCTTTTCATACCTGCTGAAGGGTATGTAGGGTGAATAAACCAGGAGGCAATGTGTTAATGAGCCAAGCAGGATTAGGGTCTGAGGGAAATGAAGTATTGAAATCTGCTGCTGAGTGCAGCAGTATTGGTCTGTGAATTTTCCCGAGATGGTTAAATGGAACCAGAACATCTCACCACATTGTGGCCTGGAAATTAATTCCCTGTAAGTTTTGTTTCCTGGCAAAGGCAGAGCTTCAGAGGAATGAATACAAGAACAGGGGGTTTGGGTTGTTCTGGGTGCCCAAAAAGATGCTAAAGCCTTGTTGGGGAGAACCTCTAATATAGTGCAAAACTATTCAGATATCCTATGCCCATTTTCCTTTCCTTCCTAAGGGCTGCTCAGCTAGTTATATACATCTGTGTTAGACGTTTAGATCCAATTCCTCCTTTCCTGCTTGATCTCTATTTAGAAAGGAACAGGCCCAAAATGAAATCAACATTTCCATTCCTTCTGATACCAAGTTCTGAATATACTTAAAATATTTGATATCTTTGACTAAATAGCTCTTCAGATATACTGTGGGATTTTAAATGGATTCCCATCAACTTTTGAAGCTTTCATTTAGCTGCAGTTTCTTAAATGGCAGGCTGCTTTCCTGATTGCAATTTTCTTGACTCAGAGAGTCAATATCAATGATAAGAGCATCCTAAGTGCCTTTCAGAAGTGATGATAAACTTCCATTTTTCATGAGTTTATCATCATGCTGACATTTCTTTCATGCCTATAAACTCAGCCCAATGATTAAATAATTTTCTGCAAGCCTAAAATATTCTTTGATTTTTTGCCCTTGGAGGAAACCAAGGACTTTGTGAAGTCAAATTTCTTTATTAATGTTTATTTGGAGGGCAACCATGAAAAAGAAAATAGCTTTATTTAATTGTTTCTTTTCCTGGCAGACAGCAATGTAGTGGCAGGCCATTCTTCATACTGAATGGAATATGTATCTTTGAAATGGGCATGACGTGTGTGGCTAGCACAGGAGCTATATGCTTCTTGTTTGAAAAACATTGTAGACTGCATTTACACTAGTGAAGTGTTTTAATTACTGCTAATGTGGTTTTTTTTTACAATTAAAATCATTGTAGGAAGTTTCTGGACAATTGTAAATTTTGTATCACATTTTTTCAAAATCTCTAGATATGATCTGGGGAATTACAGAACAGTAAGTGGTATGTCTGCAAATGAGATGAATAGTCTGATAAATGACTTGAAATAATAGCAGACAACTGAATATAGTTATTTTTGAAATTCTGCAGCAGAAAATTGTCTGCTGTGATTTGTTCTAATTTTTTGTGCAAACCCAGCAGTAAAGGTTAACCTTTTTTAGCACTCAATTAGCTAAATCATGACTTAAGAGGATTAGAAACAGGTAGGCACAGGACACAGGGAACAATACAGATACGCCATCATTGCCATAATAGCAAAAAAAACCATGTAAAACTACCTCCAGGGTCTGACTGTAGCTGAGAAATAATGAGAAGAGAATTAAATGCCAATCAAATACAAAGGAGTAGTCTCCATTTGCAGAAAATCCCTGGAGTAACATTGTGGACTTATGTTCACTTTTATCCGGAATGCTTGGGGTATGAATGTCAGAAAGAAGATAATGTGGGGAGAGAAGAGGTGAGGGTGGAGGAAACATCAACGTTTGAGGCAAGAGTATCTGATAACTTGGTTCTGCAGTTTGTCACCTTTCTGTTCATCAACAAATATCACTGATGGTTGTGCAAGGTCTGCTGCAGTCTTGCAATGCTGTTGTTTTTGGTACTCTGCTGCAGTCTGACTCATTAATTAATTAATTTTCATGTTTGCAATTTAGTAACTTCTGGCCAGCATGTGTAGGAGAGATCTCTGCTTCTAAGTAGCTGTGTCCATTGCTACGAGAACATGTGGAGTGCGGCGTTCATTTTGAGCTTGTACCATCATCCTCATCTATTGATTGTCATGTTATTCAGGTATCTAAAAAAATTATGCAGCTGCCAGCTGTTTATCACTGCTAACTGAAGATCCCCCGTGGTAGGGACCCCTGTCTGAAAGCTGTATGACTGCAAAGAGTCCCTTCTAAGTGCTGCACAGTTTTCTGAGCAGTCTGGCCTTTCTGTAGAAGGTAGTGATTTTCTCTCTTACAAAATACTTCTGTACAGCTCTCTGTGTGCTGGACAATGCTGCATCCTGAAGCCCCTCTCTAATAATGTAGTTCCTGTGAATAAAACATAAGGTGGTTTTAGGTGAAAACTATAGCTTCTAAACATTGTGTTCCCTGTTCCTAACCTCTTCTCCTACCCCTTTTTCACTTGCCCCCTCTTGTCTTTCTTTACCTCTGTATCAGACATACAACTTGGATGCTTTAGTATTTATACTCTTACACCTACTCTGTAACATTTCTCTCCCCAGTCCCACTTTTCTGCTCTGCATATGTGCTTTTAATTTACAAAAGGGATGCATAATGGAGGGAAAGTGGAGGTGGAAGGGGTCAGTCCAGCTATTTTAGGTATCTAACAGAGTTGAAATTTTTAGCAGCAAGGTTTAGGAGCCTGTATTTTCTTTATCTTCAGTGAGCAGGGGACAACTTGGCACCCTTGAGGTGGATACCTGTAGCTAGCCAATGCTTATTCTGTTCTTGCAGATGGGAGGAACTGAACAGGAGGTTCAGTACTGATGCCTCTTTTTCTTACCTCCTTAGCAGTCTGGTTATTTTCATCCTGGTTGTAATCTGTGCATCATTTCATATCTGTGTTGCTCAGCATTTGTATTGCCTTTCTTGCCTTTAACTTTTGGTCAAAGTTCCTAAATGCATAATCAGAAAGACTGGAAAATAATCAGACTACCCTAGAGCAGGAATGTTCATACTCAGGTGGGTGTGTTCTCTGAATTTCCATCTTAAATTTTGTCTATACACTCATGCATGTATGTGAACATCTGAACAAATTTTTTGGGCTGTAAAGTGGCTTTGGGGAGCCATGTATGCTTGGTGTAGTGGTAACAAGTGATTATAGTGACCGCCAGTGTTTAAATTTAATATAGGTTATTTCATTCCTGCTAAAACAAATAGTTGCCTTGTTGGATTGTTGTGGCCTAATGGGAGGTATCCTCTCTGCCTGTCATGTTTTTCTTCAGGGAAAGAACAGGATATGGAATAGCTTTGACATTTCCTTAGTCACTGCTTACTCATACACAACACACAATTAGTGGAGATGCGAAATTAGCTGAGCTAAGTTAATTTTCAGAGTGATAGTGAAGAGCACAATATGTCCTGGATTAACACTGTTGTCTTTCTTAACTGTTGTGATCTCTTCAGAATTTCTTTTAATCCTGAAGCACATTAGTGTTAAACTTTTGGACCCTTTATAAAACCCAGATGTGCAGCTGAATCAACTGTTCTTTTTCCCCCACTCGGACTCATATGATTCAATGAGGTTACCACACCACTGGAAGACCATTGCTTCTCTCCTAGAAGGTACCACTTCAGCTACAAAGTGACTGTAGTATTCAGTAAAGCAAAATAACTGGACAGTAAAAGGGGATGAAGCATTTGAGTGAGCATAGGGTCAAGTTGTTTACTGCTGAAGCAAAGCAAAAAAATAGAATGGATACTCCTGTGGTGTTTTTGTGTTGTTTGGGTTTTCTTGTGTGTTTCATTTTTTGTTTTGTTTTTACATTGTTTGCACTGTTTGTTTGGATTTTGTTCCTGGAGATCTTTGACTAATGAATACCAGTCACGTGAGAGCAAATACATTATTTATTACTTGAGTATATTTTCAGTAGTAATGCCTGGAGATGTTTTTTTAGTGGAGGGGAAGGATGACCCAGAAATTTGAAAGAAATCAGTGGCAAAGTGATGTTAAGTCTCACCTTGCTATGCTAACAGTGTGAATGATCCCAAAACAAAAGCATCCATCCTTTTAACATATAAGAATACTCTCAGGGGAATTGGATTGTAGAAGCAGATCTTAAAATGAACACCAGCAATATTGCTCAGGGCCTCTAAAATTGTAAGCCATTTCTTCTAGTATTTATTGTCTTTGGCAGAGCTTATCCTCTCTTTATATTAATTGCTGCATGAAGTATCATCTTCGTCTTGCCAAATCTTCTGTTCATTATATAAGTTTTTAATAGGTTGATTTGCTTTTGATAAAGACTTAACAAGACAGGTTCTTAAATGTGAAATCAAGACTTTCCTGAAGCTGAGTATAGAAAACTGTCATGTATGGTATGAAAAGAGGTATCCTGTAAGAAGAGGTTAAAGAGCCTCAGAGGGCTGTATTCCTCCAGCTCCATGAAATGTTTTGAGTGTACTGATATAACAGAACCATTAATTCTCTTTTATGACTGAGTTTTAAATTCATGTTTTCAGAAACAAGTTATATTCAAAGAGTAGTCATGTGAGTAATATTTTGCCTGGCCTTTTCTGTAGGTTCTGAAGCTATAATCACCTGCTGTTACTGTTGGACTTGAGTATGTAGGCATAAATATTTGAGAATGAATGGGCAACTTAAAAACATTTTGATTGCTCAAAGATTTTTGGGGTGTCCTGTGAGATTTGATTTCTGCAGAAGTTTCACACGAATCTGTGAATGCTGGTGCTCCCAGGCATAATTTAAATATTTAACTTTTTAGTGAGGTTGTTTCTTGAAATTGTGTGAAACAGAAGACTTAATAAATCAACAGAATGTTTGTGGTGGGTTTTCGTTGTTGTTGTTGGTTTTTTTAATGGCAGTAACCATATTTATAGTTGCTCCCATGAAGAGAAGTTTCCAACTGGGTCATCATTGCTCCCCTGTATCTTTCAAATAAAAGGAACAATAATTTTTTACTTGTCACTTGAGCTTCTATAGAAAGAAAAAATGTTGTGTCCTGCTTTCATGACAGTATGTGCTTGTAGTTGCTAATGAGCTAGATGTAGTTTACCAATTCAAATTCCTGACAAAGCTGAGGTGCTAATATATTTTATGTTATTCACCTGATTACAGATTAAGTTGTAGTGCTTTGCCCTAGCTGTTGCTTTACATACAGTACAAGAAAAGGTATGTTTATTGTGTCTTAGCTAATGTTCTCTTAAAAGTTGAGACAAGTTTTTCTCTACAAACCTGTGAGCCATTGCACTGGTCATGTAGATATTTCTAGGTGTTTGAGAACACCCATCTGTTTAAATTAATCTATAGCTACTAACCAGTACTTTAGAAAAACATACTCCTATTATGCTTATGTTTGAGTTTCCTTTTCTTGAATTACTAAGCATTTTCAAATATTTTTGTAAGTTCCACAGAAGCTAAACAAGTTACTGAGACAAGTTTGAGAGACAGAGCCATTTGAGGGAGACTCTGAAGAGATTTTTAATGGTTAGTTGGTTTAGGTCCCTTTCCTTGTGGATCTTCTTAATCACAGGGGACACTTTAAAACTGTTTGCCATGATAAATGCCTCAACTAATGCCTCTTGTTTCACATCCTTCACAGTTCAAAAAGTTCTTCCCCCTCCCTATTACTGTTCAAAATCATACCAATAACTTAACCTTTCTGGTATAGAACCGAAAAAGGAATAGTTTTCCTTGTTTGAAGCCCTTGT
This sequence comes from Ceyx melanurus, assembly GCA_024611195.1. NCBI lineage: Eukaryota > Metazoa > Chordata > Aves > Coraciiformes > Alcedinidae > Ceyx > Ceyx melanurus. The sequence goes on along the minus strand of JANHGL010014001.1, from coordinate 113,487 downwards.
TTTCACTTAGATATCTCTTTCTGCAGGATCTGTTATGACCCTTCTCTCTCCTTTAATGTTCTTGCTGTGCTGATCTGTGCTGTCTCATCTCTCACTGACAGTAACCTTCACTGCTTATTGACATGTTCTGTTCATTGCAGTCTCCACACCTTCATTCCAGGCCTTTCTTTTGCTGATGGAAAGACCTTTCCTTGGATGTCTAGAATTATCCCCTCTGCTGTCCAGCTGGCTATTCTAAGATGGCAAATGCTTTATTAAAGTCTTCTTCTGTGTTTGACACTTAAAATCTCAATGACCTTATCTTGTTTTAAAAACTAAACAAAAGCAAAACCCCCCAAAACCAACAACCCACCCACAGCACACTGTGCATGCTACTAAAATACACCATGACACCCAAGATCAAATCACTCTTGTTGCTGCTCACATTTCACATACCTGTATTGGTTTAATTTGTTGCCTTAAGTTAAGGGATGTAAACAGCTATGAGGCACTTTCTAAAGTTTTACAAAAACATTTTTGGTTCAATGCTAAAGAAAAATAATTGCCTTGTGTTGGGAATTATGTAGGGAATGAAGAAAAATGCAGAAGCAGCAGCAATATTTTATGCCTATTAATGTTGCTTACAATATTATTCACAAATGGTATGCGTGTAGGGTGAGACCTGAAAAAGCAGTTAAGTGGGTAAAATCAAGAAAGATCCAGGACAATTAGTATAGATGCCTGAGACACAAGGGATGCTGAAGTACACTTCTGAAAATCTCTTCAGCTGAGCAGATTTAACCAGTCTGATTAAGCTGAGCATCTGTACTGCTCAAATAACTGGTATTGTATTAACAAAGAAAATAGACTTAATAGTACAAAAATATTTTCCAGTAGTTTTCTTCTCTATGCTCTGTTCTGGAATATTTCAACAAGACTTATTAAATTGTTACTAGATGTGTTGGTCTTCTATGTAACTTGTATATCTCATGGGTTCAATCATTTAAACTTTTTGTGACCTATAATGTGTTTTATCCATACGTCAGATGGTTACATTAAGGAACTCCCAAACACCATTGAATCTTGCAGCACTTGCCATCCAGGTTGCAACCAAAGCATATTGTGCAAGAGTAGCTTTTTTTATATTCTGTTCCAAACTCCAAATTTCACTGACAGTAGCGAAGTCCCAGTATCAAACACCTGTGTTACTTGTGCACAAAGAAGAATGGTTTTCTGACTGTGCCTCACAGACCAGGACTGACTGAGAAACACTGAGGAGGTGTGCTGAGTTATCTCAGAGCTTCCCTCCACAGGTGGACCTATATGTTTTCTGGAAGGTGGAAATCACTAGAGAAAGAAAATATTTGACAGTAGACTTAACACTAAAAATCAGCAAACAGTTGTCAGGTATCTGAGAATCCTCTGAAAGCAAATTCAGAGTTTGGGATGTCAAAAAGTTTAGTAAGACTAAAAGTTTTGTTTGGAAGTGAATTTAATGTGGAGACTCTGAGATTGGAAGGTGGTGTCCCTAGCCTTGAATACTTGCTGCTTTTTCAGCAACTTGACCTAGCCAGGCTTCGCAGTTAGCACTCAAGAATGGGAAGGTCTGAAATGCCACATTGAACTGAGCTATGGACTTCTTTTGGGATGCCAGGTCTACTGCTAGGTTTTGGAGCATGTGATGCTGCACAGGTGAATGTTTTCAGGTTAATAATTACAAAAATAAGGAATTGCAGATATCTTATATTCTTACATATTTACTTATTTATTTGTTTTTCTACTAGCTGCTTATTTTCCTAGGTAACATTTGTCATTTTCTTTTGAACAAGTATAAGGAAACATAAGATCAGCAAAACTTCAATTTTTTTTTTTAATGTGTCAAAGAATTCAGCCCCCAGGTCTCCATCAGAAATAGACCTGCCTAACAGGTAACTGTTGTGTTTTTTATTTTTCTGGAGAGGCATATAAATGCTCAGGTGCTGAGCACCTTTCAAAACAGAGGCTATGTCTGTCAGGCAGAAATATTCATCCCATGCTTTCACATAGACTCTCAAAGAAAAGAGAATTCCATTGATTCCATGATTTTCCTGTGTTTTTCTAAACTTGGTCTTAGCTTCCACCTTGCAACTATGCTAAATGTTATGTGTTTTGCCTTTACAGGGATCAGTGCAGTGTAGTGCTGGTTTAGTGAGAATATCTTTCTCCCTGAACATCCCCTCTTACATGGACTTTTACCTTGAAGAGAAAAAGGAAGGTGCTCCACATTTTCTCCTGTTTCATTTTTGCATCCCACTCATGCTCCCCTTAAAGCTGATCTCTAAAGCAGAAGAAATCTAAACGGTTGTTAACTCATGAAAGCAACAAATGAATCTGACAAACAGCAGCTCATCGTTCTTTCTCTTTCATTGACATGTAAATCCCCCGAGACTGTCTAAGAAAAGATTGAACTTGTGGCTTTATAAACCTCCCTTGGTGTCTGATAGAAACAAGGCTTTGGTGTTTGTATGTCACCAGTAACTGCTGAGAAGGATGAAAAAATTAATATAGGCTATGAGGAATAAGAGGAAAAGATGCGTTTTACGTAAATGAAGAGGAAACATCTTGGGATCAATTACTTAAATTGGCCAGAAAAGCTGATGTAATATAATAGTTACGGATGCATCTTTACAGAAGTATTTATTGCCTAGGTTTAGTATAGCACAAAGCATGTCCACTAGGTATAAAGTTGTTTGCATTGGAAAAATGTATTTTGTGAACGGGAATAAAATGCAACAGACTCTGTGGCGTGGACCAAACTTAGTATGCCTGAAAACAAAAAACTCACAGACACAGTAAGCATCATGTGAGTGTGCATATTTTATATATACTGCTTTATCAGCTAGATGCAGTGGTACTTGTTAGGAATGATTTACCCTAATGAGAGCACAGACATGTTGCAGCATTTTCTTGTGCAGAGAGTTGTCTTCTAACTCCTCTGCTGACAAGATTCTGGAAGTGGACTTCAGATCTGGATTTGTGGGAGGGATTTCTTCGTTGACTGTCTATGAAACATTGCATGAAGGAAAATGGAAACCATATGCAAGTCACTACACAGATCTGTTTTTCATTTAAATCTTTTCCTGTATTATATTTTCTGCTAGTAGAAGAGAAAGAAACAAACTGCAAGATGAATAGTATGGGACTTAAAAGAAAAGACAGTGTGAATTTGTTTTGTGTTTGTTTGTTTTTCAACTGAATTAAAAATGGCATTTGATCAGTAGTATAATTTCACATAACATTCTATAGAAAGAGGACAATTTGTGTATAACATGCTGGAACATCTGTTGTTTTAAGTCTTAGTGGGCTGAATTAGTATGATATCAAGAGAACTGCAAGGTCGTTGAGTTAATAGAGCTGTACCATTCCAGTAGTGGCACCACAAGGTAACATTTTTGATGAACAGTGAATTAAAATTAAAATAATTAAAATATGTAGTAGTTTGTAATACTGTTAAAAAAAATAAATCCTTGATTTGGTGTAGAGTTGTGGAAAATGTCACCGTCTCTGGAAACAGTCCAGTAGATTTACTCAGTCTCAGGTTTTGAACAGAAGTTTGGTTTTGAACAGTTCACTGAGATTTTTTTAGCACTGAGGTAGTCCCTTGTTTTTTTGCGTAGAGCCTGTGAAAAAAAGCACTGCAGGAGAAATAAAATAGAATACAGCACTTTTTTTAAAAGCTGAGCTTTTTGATGTATTGGATATGTTATAATTTAAGTTCAGTCTGTGAGCGAAGGGCTTAACTAACTTGAAAGGGAAGTCATGAAAATCTTCTGCCTCTTAGTCTTTTTGGAAGCTATACAGGATGGAGATCTTCAGTGATAGTTACCAGGTGCTCAGCAGTGTGTGTGTGTGTGTGTGTGTGTGTGTGTGCTCGTAGTAAACACCTAACATTTGTCCAGTGATTTCAAACAGTGCTATCCAGCAGTGTAAACAGCATGGTAAGAAATTGCTTTCATTTGGTCAGGGTAGTACTGCAAATTAAGCAAAGGAGTTGGATCTCTAGATCCAGTTTTCTTATATTTCCAAGGATACCGTTGTCTAAATGTGCTTGAAAAATAACAACATAATCTTGAAGTAACATTGCAGGCATTGAAAAGTGTTTCTGCACCTCCTGTCAGCTGCACGGATTAAACAAGGTTGAAGGACCAGTTTCAATTGCTAGATCTCTTTAAAAAGTATTTTAAAGTAGCTATGATAAGAATGTTCAAATAGTATCTGATCTCTATAAATGCAGGAATGAAATGATAGTACACACTTTAAACAGGGAAGAAATGCACAAAAAGGCACTAAACTCATAAAAGTCATTAGAGGGGCTTTCAGAAAACCTCAACAGATTGCATGCTGATGATGATGCTGTCATGCAGTTGGTTGAAATCTGGTTTGATTTAATTAGTAGCAGAGGCCTGAAGGCACATAAGGCCATACATAACCAAAAAGCAAGTCAGAGAAGCTATTGAGTATTTCTGCTGTTTTGTTAGTGTCGTGCAACTCAGATGTTCTCTTGGAGTATTTGAATTCTCAGCAGGAAAAGAAATGGAAATGTGATTCAATAGAATGTAATTCTGAATTCCTGCTTTTTAAAATATTAAATACAGGAGAGAATTGCTTCTACTTCATTCTTTTTATAAAGGTGTTAATGACTTATACCTGAATCCTGTATTTGCTCATTTTTGGTTTTAATGCATGGAGATTCCTGCCACAGGAGAGTAGCTACAGTGTAATTTGGGGCTGGTGTAGCCAAAGCTCCATAGAAAACCATGTACTGGCCTGGGGAGGAAGATACTTTTATTCATTTAGTACTAAAATGCTGAGTGGACAGGAGATGCAAATATTTTATCCTTGTCTCTTATTGACAAAATATATAAAGATCTTATTTGGATTACATTAGAATAATTTGTAAATATATTTAACTCATAAAAAATTCCAGATTAGTGAACTCTAAAAAAATTTATATATTAATCATTATAAAATATGTTTGCATTGAGTATCTCATTGCCATTCAATGCTGTCTGCTTGCTTTGAGCAACTACAAATACTTAATAATATTTTCTCTGTGTGCATTTAAATCCTGGTGTAAAAGATGTGAATCTATGTTATAGCTTTCAGATCCTGTTATAACAAAGATATTTACTATCGATAACGTTACCATTTTGATTGTGCTTTGTTTCACAATATCTCTTGTTTTTAGAAGTATTCTTTTGGACTCTTTAATTTTGGAGGGATGGGAATTATTTTGTTTTTCAGGTTGGATAAATCACAGTGCTGTCTTTGGTCTGAAGTTTTCCAGTTAGCTAGAGAGAAACATGTTTTTCTGTGGAAAATTTAGCCATTTGAAATATCTGAAATGTTATTTATATACTTTTCACCTGTTGAGAAATATTTGTGGTGTTCTTTTAGCATTTGTTCATTATTCAAGCCCCTGTTTTTAAACTTCATATTTGGCATACTCTGAGGTATTGACAGACTGTTGCCTTGTCTAGGAAAAACAATCATGGGTATTTAAATAAAATCATTCTTGGTGGTGCCCTTCCCTTCTTAACTTTGAAGATTCATCAGGCATTTAATTATATAAAGTCAATATGCTGCTATTTTGGAAGTCTCATGCCTAAAGATACTGTGCATTCAGTTTCTGAGCTGTTAGTGTTTTGTTCATTCATAGAAGGGCTCATATAAAATTTCCTGTGCAAGACAGCATGCTTGTATAAATCTCCATGTAATGTGGATGGTTTTTTTTTTAATGAGTACAGTTTATTGTCTGTTTATTACACTATTAGCTTTCCATTTTTAAAACCTGCACATCTCTTGCAATGGTAATGCAATCATAACATAGGAGTTGAAAGAAATATTTGAGTTGATCAGTGACAGAGAGTAATATATAAAGGTAGTATTTAATTACTTGAAATGGATGACCATAGTAAACTGCCCAATGACAGATTACACAGCCTGCTCAGTAACTACAAAGCCACTGTCCTCCCAGTAACCACATCATTTCTGCAAATCAACTTTTTTTTTTTTTTTTAAAGCAAGCTGGAAAATTCAATGAAGAAAATGGCTCTGATTGCAGATTGTAGTCCCAAGAGAGGCTGTAGGTAACCTATGTGAAGTCTGTGTAAAACTCTAGTCCTGGGGCTGAGACTGCACATTTATGTAAATGTACACTAATTCATATAAGAAAGCAGCAGAATCTATTTTGGATTTTGTTATTGGTTGTTTGTGTTGGTTTTTTTTTTTCTTCCACAAGTTGTTCATTTTCATTCTAGTGTAGACTTGGGGATTTAAAGGCACAATGATCATGGTTCCTTCCACTGAAGGAACTGAAAAGACATTAACCTAGGAAAGCTAGAAGAGAAGGAAACCCTATAAATCTCCAATGTTGGAAATATTTAGAGGAATTAAATGCATTTATTGATAACATTGGGAATAAGCAGTATAATTGGAGCGAAAATTAAGACTTTTGCCTTCGTTTACATCACCTACTTGTATGATCTTGAGCAAATTCTGTCTTCTTTGGGTTCTTTCTCTTTTCTGTAAAACCTTCAGAAGATGATGTTATGTTGCGATGCAAAATACTTGTCTGGAGCTGCAGTAAAGAAAGTAACAAAAACAGGTAGTAAGGACTGTTTGAAGTTATGCAAGATAGGCTAGCTAAGTATGCAACGGGAGATGGATTGCATTGGCAGTTTTATAGACTCTAAGACTGAATCTGTCCCACAAAACCTCCTGCAGTGTCCCTTTCATGACAGATCTCAGAAGTTTTCAATTTGAACAGCTAGAGGGGAAAAACCCCTCTTTATACAATATATTGCCTCAGTCTTAGAAGATGTTTACAGAAAGATTATATTTGAATACAACTCATTTTTGTAATCTGTCAGTCAGTCCTGCTGGATCCTCACACCTGCAAAATTTGTTGGAATACTTTCAACTTCAATTAATTAATTTCCGTTTGGAACTTCAGAGGAGCCTCCTTTGTCATGTGGCATATTGAAGGGCATATTTTTTAATCTGTTCTCAAAAACGTGTCACTTGTGACATCTCGGACAGTCTCTTGAACTGATTCTGCCAGCTAACTTTGTTCCATTGAGCCAGAGAGATGCTTCCTTGTCCAAGAGGTGAGGAGTGGTTTCCAGCAGGTCTCAGTTCTTTCCAGCTATCTCCATTGTACTGCTATCACTATCAGTATCTTGCTTCAGGGACCTTCATTTCCTCTTCTCACTGATTTTTCTCTTTCACCATCATATTTGCAAGCCACCATCTCCTAATGGCTACTGTCTAGAAGATGTAATACTGTAATTCTTTCTGCACCCAGTCCCTTTAATATCTAGCACCGCTTTAGTTCTACTTAACTATTTCTGCACTCTCTTCCTTCATGTCCAGTATATTTCAGTTACATCAGAAACTTCAGTGGCATATAGCTCCTATGACTTAAGTTATCCTTCACCAGTACTTTACCAAAACTTCCTTGCTTGTGATATCACTCCAGTTCCCAAGGACAACAGTCCCTGAATCTTGTTATTCTTTTCCAACTTCTTTCTATTCTCTCCACAGATCTCACCAATGTGTTTGATGAGGTTAATAGTAAGTTCCTTCACTGTGACAAGAAATAAAAAAACACAAGCAGAAATATTGATGTGTCCCTGTAACTATGTATTCCAAAGGCAAATAACTACTAATATGCCAAAAAGTTGTGGAAATTTTTTTCCTCAATGAGATTGGGTTACCAAGAGATCAAAATATTGGTTTTAGTAAGGAATGACTGTTCTAAACCGAGAACATAACACCATGTAGAATGAAGCCTCAAGAGTAATGTGTGCTTCTGATGGACTTGATTATTCTGCTGGAGACCTGGTTTTTATTTTTGCTTTTGTTGTGTTGTTGCTTTGCACTCAACTGATCTTACAGAAGAAAAACAGTTTATGGCCAATCCATCACAACCTGAGACCTTGCTATATCACATGCACTTGAGTTTAGAAAGGACATCCTTTAGGAGAGGAACCCATGGAAATTGTGCCTGGCTTATTCACCTAGTTGCAGCTGCAGTCTAATCTTCCTTCCATAAACTTTACTTTTACATAGAGGCTAAATTTATTTTCATTACCTATCATCATGTCAGTATTTTAAAGTAAAGATGTCTGCTAAAGGCCAAAAAAACCTAATAGTAAATTCCTTTTACGTAAAGTATGTAGATATAATTAAAGAAAAATTCTCAAGAGCTGGGAAAGAGCTGTCAGAAACAAGGCCTTAGTTTATGGTATGAGAGGATATCTACCATCAGGGAGAGCTTTTAAACACATGACCAGTTTATAGTCTTCTGTGCAGAATCTGATATTTCACACCATGCTCCATGTTTTATGTTTATGAAGGTGTTGGTGATTCGTTCTTTTAATGTAGCTCTGCTACTGTCTGTGAATTTTTGTCTCTTCTATTTTATGTCTGAACATGCCTCTCTGACTGAGTTTATATTAAAAATTAATAACATCTTTTGTGATCTTTGGTGAGATTAACCTTAGCTCCTTTGTATATGTAAATCATAACTGTTGCGTTTGTTTATCCCATTGGCCTATCTTCCCTTGGATAAGAAGTGAGGATCTAAGATGATGCAACTAAAATTTTTCAGTGTCTTATGAGAGCAAATTTTATTGAATTAGCCTTGTCTTGTGATATTCTCCAGGTTCTTATTTCTGTGGGCCTTGAAATAGATTTGTGAAGGAACAAAGTGGAGTCTATGCTGGCATGGTAGCAGGCAAAGCAGCAGAAAAAGATGCTGAGCAAATACTGTCAGATGGAAGGTTGGAGAAGTGGGAACAGCAAAGTTGGGAAGGAAGATTGGAGAGAGCACACTCTGTAGAGGACACTGTTTCATGGGAACAGTTGGCAATACAAGTCTTAGTGCATGTTGTTAGAAGAAATCTTCTGTGATGATTGCAAGTTTACTGATAAAAATTTAATTTGTCTCTAGCATATATATGCTCCAAGGGTTTGTGGCACAAATGCAGACCCAGAGAGAGCATCTCAAGTTGGGGTAGGTATGCTTGAAGACCTTTTTGGATGGTTAAGCCATGAAGACATTTCTATTTAATTAATCTTTCAGTCTTGACTAGATGGCTGCTTAGTAATGATCACAAGTTCTGTCTTGTGTGGAAATACAGATGATCAAAATCAGCACTTTGTGTCTATTGTACCTGAAGATGTTTACCTTGAACTGTTTTGAGCATGTGCAAGACATTGCTTGAACACTCTTACTAAGTAATTAAAGGTTAGCATTAAGAAGCTCTTTCTGTATTTTCATTACTCACTATTCGAAATAGTTTGCTAACATTGTTCTGAAAAATACTTATTTTGAATCAATGATTTTGCTTGTGTGTGTGTGTGTGTGTGAAAATTCTGCTTTCCTTTTAATCATCTCTTTATTTTTTCTGAAAAAGAATGACCTTGCTTGTACTTTTCAGTGTAGTTACATACTGAAGGCTATAGCAAAATCATGGCTATTATATTAACAGAAATCACCACTTACTTCCATACTGCTTTTGTAATAGTCACATTTAACCAAAAAATGCCATGTTTTCATTTCCATCTCAATTAAGACCCACTGTAAGCCATATTATGAAAATTGACGAATGAATTGCAGTGTTGGAGACCTGCTTACCCATATCCAATAGAAATGACAACCCCAAATGACCTGAAATATTAACTGGAATTTCCTGAGGGATATGTTCTTCAGAACTCTGTCCCATCTTCCCAGTGTTAAAGGGAAAGTTTTAAGAACTCCTGCAAGTGCTAGGTAGCATGGAAAACAGCTAGAAGAGGAGATAGATATTCAGGGAAATACCACACCTGTACTTGTATTCCCCTCAGTGCCGACTTCATGATTTGGGGTTTGGATTTTAATTTACTGTTTTCTGCTCACTGCCTTAGTCCCTTGCACAGCTGAGAGAGAGGAAAGCAGAAATAGTAGCTTGCAAAGATCTGTTTGCTTCTGCTCAGTACAAATGCCCTAATGGTTAGAGGATTTGAATGAACTGAATTTAGGCAAGTACCTGAAACAGGAGATATATGACTTTTGGAGACATGGCAGAGACCCCTGAGTTCGCAAAATTTTCCTCTATGAACTCTCAAAGCATAATCAGTTATACTTGGTGATATGGGACCCTTCAGTACTACTTTTATGGTCTGTTTTCGAGGTTGAACCAGTTTACTAACCAGTGTTTTTAGCTGCTTAAGAAATCTGCTTGGGGGCTATGGAGTAAAAGTATCATATCTGTATTAATCCAGTGCCACCTGCTGAGCCAGCAACTGCATTGTGCACTGTGTCTTTTCTGACTGTAGAATTTTGCTGAACCATCTGATGCTCTGATAGTCTAACTTAGGCATAAAAGCTATGGCGTTTGAAGCCATATTTCTGGAAATCTGTAAGTGGTACTTTGTTTTTCTTTCAAGTTGTGTTGGGTAAGATTTGTGCCCTCTCTGGCAGCTCAGAACTTCTGCTTTACTAAAATGGCACCACATTTTCCAGTGATTTTAAAGGGAAAATTTATTTATTATAAAAATTATTTTTATGAACTTATTTTATGTAGTACTGTTTTCCTTTTTTTTTTTTTCTAATAGTGTGATTAAAATGCTGTTTACTGTAGGTTGCTCTACAGTCCTCACCCTTCTTAATTGTTTACTTGGAGCTCAGAGAACACAGTTCATTGTTAGGAAGAAAGAGAATAATTCAGACAATTTGGTCAATCAGTGTGCAGCTTGTTTTAATTTTTACACTGTCTCTATTGTGTGGAAAATATTACTTTTATAAGCATGATAGTGCAACCCTGAAATGAGAATTTTTGAAGATTTTTCATCCATAAAATGAGAGGGTTTCAGAAATTGATTATGTGTAGTTAGATGATCTATAAGGTAAGTGGTTTTAATATTCTTTAGGTGCATGCTGTACAAATCTTACAACTGAAAAACCTACATGAAAGGAACATTGTTTGCAGAGTCAAGTATTCAGAAGCTAGGAAATATTGGAATTTTTTTTGTGCAAGCATAATTCTCCACTCTTATATGTGCTTTCTACCCACTGAATGAGGCAGGAGTCATAGAGAAAAATAGTACACAATCACATAACCAGATACTTAATCACAATGCATCCACATATGGAGCAGAATTAAGGTTGTACATGCAACCAACCATAAATCTGACATTCCCCAACTCTCAGGTACTTGATGCTGAAAGAATTTCATTTAAGTTCCAACAGTTGTTGGTTTTAGGTACAATTTCCTAAAGAAGGAAAAGGCATAAAGCTTCATGCAACTGTTAACATTGGGTACAACTCTAAGGATGGAAGCTGAGGTTGAGAGGCTGAACTTCACAGCTGGTCCAATTCTCAAATAACATAGTGCCAGCTACCTTAGGTTGGAGCATTGCAGTGCTGGGGACATCAGCTATGATTGCCCCAGTAGTTAACCCACTGCAACTGTAATTACTCTCCCTGCCTTTTGGACCTTTTTTCCTTCAGCACTGCAGTAGAAGTCATTGCCACATTTGTTGCAGGAATCAGCACTGGTGGCTGACAGGGTGAGAGAATTGTCTCTCTGCAATGGCCATTAATTGCTAGATTCAGGTATTGTGAGCATGAGGAATGCCGCGCTTGATCTGTTTTCTTTCTGGGTGACCAGAAGGGGAATAGAGTTTTGTGGATTGAGGAGGAAAAAAAATACAAAAAACAAAGCAAAACAAGCTTCTAGTTTGAGCACGGGCTTTTTGGGTTGGTTTGTTGGTTTGGGTTTTTTTTTTTTCTGCTCTTTATTATCAAGAACCTAGTACAAATTGCACAGATTTGAGAGATCTTCAAAATTAAATCCACAAGATGGATTAATAATGGGAAATATGAGGAAGTTAAAATAATTTAGATTACTATAATCTGCTGCATTTGAAAAGGTGTGCCCAGATGGACTAACTGACAGTGCCGTAAGATTTTTGGAAAAGAGTAGGTGGTCGGTAAGAAGGTACCAGTTCAATTTATCTTTTGTAAATAGCCCATCAAACCCAATGGATAGTTGTTCAACAATATAACAGCTATCTTGCACAGAATAAGCCAACCCAAAACAGCCTATAGCTGTACAACTATTTCTGCCAGCAGCTAACTTCTTTTGGAAAAGATTCATAATCTGGGCACAGTGCAGCTCCCTCGTCATCCTACTTTGACAGCTACATCACAATGTAGACTTGACTGTGCTGTTGGAGCGCAAGTGAGACCTGTGCATCCAGCACAGTATTTGGGTCAAAGCTTGCAGACGGGTAGATTCTTTTCCTTCAACCCCTTGCTTTTTAATACATCACCTCAGTTCCGTGGCTCTCATGTGGAACTGCACTGATCAGAAGTGTAATGTGAAACTGATTTTTCAAAACAATAAATTGCTGAGAGCTAGAGGAAACAGGTGGTTTTGGTTAGTAAATTGCACATAAAATACAAACCATCAGTAAATGGAAGTCTTGTCCCCAGGAGAGGAGAAGGGGTGTTTAGCGTTCCCCATTCTGGTGATTGGTTTAAGCTCACTTGCCTTTGCCCCAAATAGGGCTGTTCTAGCAGCCTAGAATAGCCAAAGGCTGCAAATTTCTAGTCACAACCTTCCTGTCTGCATTTGTTGAGGACTGTAAATAGTAAGTTACCTCAGAAAGGAATCTGGGCTTCACATGGAAATACCTCTGATACAGGGATTTCCCAAGTTGCTAGATTTGCCAACTCTATGGACCTGTCAGGGGTCAGAGTGGCATAATCTGGTAGATACTCGACTCCTTGGAGGTTTGATAATGTTTCTTTTTTGTGTGTTTCCATATCATTTGCTAACAAATGAAATGGCAAATGAAATAATATTAAGAAAAACTTACAAAAAAACCCCAAACCAGCCAAAAAATGAACAAGAAAAAGAATTCCTTTCTTTGCAATTTACACTGAATAACTTTACACAAGGCTCAAACTGATTGTAGTAATAAAATGCAGTTGATATTGAATTAATCTTACCAATTTGATGCATGTGGTAAGGATGATGGTTGTTACAATCCTTACTATACTAAAGATGTATAAATGTAAATTGTGTTTTCTGAACCGGAGCTCTCTTTAATGTTGACTTCTAGCTGTGTTGCAGCTAAGCCCGTGCCCAGATCCAAGACTGCAAACGCTCACACACAATTAATCTCACAAATTTATGAATGCCAGAGCATGGAGCAAAATGAAAACAACTGGAGGAATGTATAAGGGAAGTAATTGGACTGTATCCAGATGTGCATGTGTAAAACATCACCAGTTGACTCCTCCCCCGTATCCTGTCTGAAGAAAGGAATTTTTTCAAAAATAAACTGGTGTTGTTTGAAATAAGTTTTGGTGTCTGAATGAAATATAATAGGCAGGATTAGTGGTAATTAGATACATTCTTTGCTCTTTGTTTTTTGTTTTGTTTTGTTTAATCTCTTTCATTATTGTTGAACATAGCAGATTCATTGCTGATGTCAGTGGAAGAGCTGGAGCTTTTACTACACATTTGAGCTACGGGATAGAAGAGAATTGCGAGGATTCTAAGAGTGTGTTGTGCACTGTAAATTTTATGAGTAGCAATGTGCATTTATAAGTTGCCTGTCAGCCTATTTTTGTAGTGAAGGCTGGTTAAGAGGCAGAGGAACACTTGGAAGGTTTTATAAAGAGAGAATTTAGTAAAGTGGAAAATGAAGAAATAGTCCTTCCTCATTATATTTGCAGATAACAATGGAAATCAAGGTAACAAACGTGCCCTTACACAGATTTTGTTAAATTGCTAGCATTCAGTGAAAGAGAACCATCGCTGTGTTTGCAGTTAGGGCCAGTGTCTTTCCTCTCAGCCACGACTCTATAGTTTCTGGCAGATCTAGGAGTATAACTGAGTTGGGAAAAGAAAAAATGGGGAAGCGAAAGAGAAAAGTCTAGATGGGAAAACATTAGCCTTTGCTCCACTGCTTTATTTCATTATTGTTAAAAAAAAATTAAATCTCTCATTTCCTTAATTATTTTGATGCACTTATATTCTGCCTCTTTAATAATTTGCATTGCCCACCTTTAAATACTTCTGTGCTTTCTCAGCGCAAACTTTTTTTAGATATTTTGTAACATTTATTTTTCTCCCCAAATTCAAGTAGCAGGACCCTTGACTGAGTTTCACAAAACACCCTCACAGGCTTGCTGTAATGTTTTATGTTTACTTTGGTTCTATACCCAAATAGGTTGAGAAAAAAGCAAGAAACAGTACTGTATCTTCTTAAAAGTTGCAATTGATACTTACTGCGGGGAAGACTCATAATGTTCTGTTTTTTCTCTAGTCCTTGCTCATATAGCAGTGACCCTGAAGCCAAGGACATGAAAATAAAAAAAATTCTTTGGGGTTTGGACCATGAGACTCTAGCCACCTCCCTCCACAAAAACCTTTATCACAGAAGCACTCTGTGCTGATTACTTTTCACAAAATCTTGTTTTGGATTTCAACCGTTATTTTAGCTCTGCCTATAATGGAGTTGAAGCAGTATTACAGCTTGGATTCTGTTGAAGGGGTGGGTTAGAACTTAGGCTCTCTGTGCCTCAAGGAAAATTTTTTTTTTTCTTTTTCCTCTCAAGGAAAGGAGGCTTGTATTGTTGCCAGAGATGTAAAATTCTTGCACTTAAACCAAATGAACACAGAGGCACAATACTGTTTTTACACCAGGTATAAAATTGCCAGATGCAAACATGATGATTTAACATAATATGATTTTAAACTTAGTGTCACAGTATTTCCACTAGAATGCAGTGAAAAAATATTTTTGAGAAATATCAATGGTTCTTGAATAAGGAGCCCCAGAGGTTCATCTGAAAATGCTTTATAGTTGGAAGGACTCTTAAAAAAAAAATTTTAAAATCCTAATTGCTACAGCTCGTCATGTTGATTCACTGAAGTTGTAGCAGCTGTTGAGGTGAGATCGAGTTGCCTTGGCAACAGCACATATTGTATAACAGTACCACACCACCACCAAACCATTGAAGTGACAAGTAGTTTAAAAGCGTTACTAAATTTTTATGATACGTCTGCTACATTTGCAACCTTGTGGTTGGCTGAGTTTACCCTGCTTAGTCTTCGTGGAGCCCAGAAAGTTCAGCTGCTGAATACTGTTCCGTGAAGAAACAATGGGGGGGGGGGTGTGTGAATTCCTAATTTTTGTTTTGTTTTTATATGCTGAAGTTGTATATAATACTGATATTTGGATGTCTCTATATACTGTTCTTGTTAATTATGCTCATGCTCTCAGCGCAGAGTTACTGCTGTATGTAAATGCATTTTTCTCTCCTTTTTATACCTTCTATTACAAGCAATAGTGACTTTTTTTCCCCCGCTGTTTTGGATAATGAAAGCAGGAGATATTTAGAAAAATCTATTAAAGCTTGGAAGAGAAAGCCCCCTGTGATGAAATTGGCCTGGTTTATGGTTGCATTACAAGTTTGGGCAAAATCCCTAAAGCATTCAAATGGTGAGGTTTCTGTCTTTTGTGACGACATTTAGGTACTGTGCTTTCTTTCCAGTTTTCTTGCTTTCCAATCCTTTGTGCTTCCCACAGCTGCTCAGTTTAATAGAATATATAATCACTTCCAACCGCTTTATTCACAGAGGATATGTGCTTGTGTGCCCCACCCTGTGTATCATACATTCAACTAGAGAACTTCAGATGAATTATTTTACCAGTCCAGTGGCCTCAAAAAGATCTCTAAGGCTCTTTTCAGCATTTCTTTTTTACTGTCTCTCAGTGGAGTGATGAATTAGTGATATAAATTTTTCACCTACCTTCACTATTATTTCCCTTCTTTTTGGTTAGTTTTAACGAAGTTTGAGATCACCATCTTCTCTGGGCTATCCTATTTAGCTGGCTTTAACTAGAAACCCGGCAAAAACAGTGGTTAGGTTACATTATACTTATAAATTAAATCTGAAAACAAGGAAAAAACCAACCAACCAAACAAACAAAACAACCAAACCCCAAACAGGAACAAAATCAAGTATCAATCTTAAGCAGAGGGGAAGAAATCAGCAAGAGAAGCGTTGTGAATACCCTGCAAATCACAAACACTTGGATAGAGTAGCAAGTCCCATGTAAATTTAAAGAACTGACTTTGGTTGAAGTGTCCACAAAACAAAGCTGCATGATGATGCCCAAAGCCCTAATAAATAATTTTTGCATATAGCTTGGAGTCGGCCCAGATTCTACAGTGCTGTTGGATCATCTCATGGGTTTGTACATACCACAGTGATTATTGAATTCTTTTCCAATGTCTGTTGCATGTTCTTCCTCGTGGGATTTGGTGCCTCTAGTGTTGAGATGTGGAACTTTTTAACAAAGCTGTGTCAAAAGCAGATATGGTAGTATTTCTTCTCTGTGGTGATCTCACAGTCTTGTTGTGTTGGTGTTAATCATCCTATACTGGTCTGAATGAAATGATTTCTTATGCCTAGGAGTTGATCTAGCTATAGAATATTTTGTAAAAGTTATATGTAGCATGCTTAAGAGTTGATACTGTTACTGGCTGCTGCTGTTATTGAGAATCAGAGTATGTTCAGAAGGCATCTCTGCTGCTTATCTGTATTTCTGGGGATGGACTTGCATATTTGGTGTCCTGGTTAGATAAGAGAGGCTGAATGTTTGTCCTTGGGCAGTTGAGCAAACTGCCACACTTGGAGCAAGGGCAAGTTGGGTTGTACCTGTATCATAGAATCATAGAATGATTTGGCTGGAAGAGACCTTCAAGATCATCAAGTCCAGCCATTAACCCTACACTACCA
>JANHGL010014001.1:44689-80911 GCA_024611195.1 Ceyx melanurus | reverse complement strand
TGATCCTGCTCGGGCAGGGGGGTTGGACTAGATGATCTTCTAGGTCCCTTCCAACCCCTAACATTCTGTGATTCTGTAATATTTGTTAGTGCCTAATAATAATGATAGAGGCATTTGTGGATACCTGTATTTGCTATCACTGCACAGTAATTACTCTTCAGAGTTGTACTTTTAGTACAAACAATCCACAGAATGAATCCTACAGTAAATCAGCCTTTGCTCCAACTTTTCCAGTGTAGTCTGCACTACCAGTTTGATTTCTTTGAAATATCACAATCATCATTTGAGTGGTGTCATGACCCCTTGGTTAGAAACTGTAAAAGTTTTGTTAGAAAGATGAACAGCAAGCTTAGAAAAAAAAAAAGGCAAGCAAAACAACAAGCCTTTATGAAGTGAGGAGCAAACCAGCTCAATTCCCCATGACTTAACTGACTGTGATAGGGCCGATACTTGGGCTCAGACCTGCCTTTCAGAATCTGAACATCAATATATTTGAATTGTCCTGCATTAATTTTGCTTCTGTTCCTTGGGATACAAAAACAGGGAGTAGAGTTCATCCTGCATGGTGCTGTTGTGCAGTAGCTATTTAGAAGGGACAAATAAAAATAAGAATCACCTTGGATAATGGAAAGAAGCTGAAATAATTTAATCTGTTTTCTTTGAAGCAAAGGAATTCTGTTATCCTTATAATTCAGTTAACTGAAACTGTTCCCAAGGTTCCTCTTCTGCTGTTCTGAGAGAGCCTACAGAGTTTGAGGAGCAGAGAATGATTTCTGCCCCTTACTGAAAATGAAATTAAGTATCTAAGTTTATTGGCTTATAAATTCTGGCTGAGACCTTTCGGGGAGGGGGGTGGGGGTGCTGCTGTTGTATTTTTTTGTATCCCTTGTGCCATTTTGGACTAAAGCAGTATTTATTTTTAGTATGTTTAAACACTGCAGAAGGAAGGGGCAGTTGTAATATGGCATATTTACATCATGCTGTCACTTCCTGGCATCTTAGTCACCTGTCGGAGAACTGATCTACTCCATGAAGGATGTGAGTGCTACTTAAGGCCCATGAGTGGTAAAACATGGTCTCAAGGTTGGGAAGGCCTCCCCAGGCGAAAAGGTTGGTTTGTTTTTCTAAGGTGCATTATGGGGATTTTTTTTTCTTTTTTCATGTCATAGAGACAGGAATTGAGCCTCTTCTACTCTACATAGGAAAAAGAGAGGCAAAGTCTCTACATGAGATCAGCGTGTGCTGGTTTTTCCTCTCATGTCATGCTTAAGTTCTCTGCCCCATTATAAAAATAAAAATCTATAAATAAAAAAGAACATATGCTGAGGGGGACAAACTGGACCCACAGTTATGTGCATGTCGTCGCTTGTAGAAGTGTGCCTAGCCCCATTCCTCCCAGGCTTCATACATTCCCTCTTTCTTACGCTGCCAGCCTCTCAGGATGGGAAACATGCACAGATAGTCCTGGCTGGAGGGTTTTTTTTGCCCTGCCATAACATAATGTTAATTGAGTGAAGGCTGAAATGATGTTCATCTGCTCTTGAATTAGCTCATGCTCCATTTATGCATTTCTTTTTTCTCTTTGGGGAAAAAAAAAAGTTGCTTTGGGTTTGTCTGCAATGCTTTAATGTTGCAATAATACCTTTCTCCTGGAATTAAGCAGTATTTAGGTATTATCTCTCATATGTGTCATGCTGTCTCTGTTAGCTTTAAGCACAGGTACCCTATGATTTCCCTTTCTTGGAAACTGCTCTGTCTCAGCATGTGGGTAGGAAGCCATGTAAATAAACACCAACCACTTCTTAGCCTTCAGTAGGCATTTCCTTTTTTCTGGTGGCTACAGAAGAAACACTTCTGGACAGTTTGGCACCAAACATTTTAAAAACTTCTTTGCTTGTGGAATTTTTATTTAGACAATCAGATTCTTGATACAGTTTTTTCATTGGTTTCTATTTTTACGCATCTGTGGTTTCTTGGTTTGTCAGTAAATAGTGTCTGTCTGAAAAAAAACCCACTTAATCAGAAACTTAAATTTCTGGTAATTAAAGGTAAGCATATTATAAGACTGAAACGTAAGAATAAAAATTAAGTTAATCCAGCTATTTCATTAGCTATGATAGAATAAATTACATTAATATTTCTGCCTGAAAGATTTTAATTTTTTTTATATAAACTGTCTTAAATGTTTGAAATAGAAAATGAAGTATCTTACATTAGTATGTGCTCTAGCTTTCAACTGAAACAATATACTTGCTTTTAATATAAAGTTTAATATATGTTCTCCTGAATTTGTATGCTAGTACATTTTTCAAGTGTGTGTCATTTTGTCGTGGCAGTAAAGCTAAAACATTGCTACCTTTTAAATGCCACCAGAACTATTTAGGACATAAAAGTTTATAAAATTGAAACACATCATATTGATAAAAATTAGTATTAGAGGACAGTGTACTTCTTTTATACATAAATATCTGAACGATAAGTTTTAATTTTTCTTTCATTTACTTTTTATGTATTTGTTACTAAGTTATGAATTTGAATTTACTTAGTTTTATTTATCTCAGTGGCAATACTTCATGGATGATGCTATACTCTCCCTTCAGGGAGAGCCCCAAAGGTTCAGAGATCTCATATTCCCTGGAAGCAGAATATAGGTATGAACTGTGATAAACCTATAAATTGGCACAGAACTAGACTCCTTCATCAGAATTGTTATTAGAGAAGAGAGTGAAGAATGTACATATGTATGACCTTTGGTGGGTAATAATTTCTCAGATGGCTAAGCTAGAGGCAGTTTGAAAATACATCAGAAACTTTTTATGTAATACTCCCACACTGGATTTGGTAACTTCAGTATTCATCAAAACAAGACAGTAGAAGCAATGCTTTTCCAGAAGAGCCTCTGAAATATGCTCTTTCCTCTACTGATGCCTGTTATGAAGCTCTCTAGGAAAGTGAGCTGTATTTTTACATTTCACTCTTAGGTACATTCTCATCCAGTTTAGTTTTGCAATTTTCTGAAGCTTGGCCGAGTTGAACTGCATCTGCCCTCGCAGTGCACAGATCTCACTCTAGCTAGGACTTCTTCCAGTTATGTGCATTGCAAATTACTTTTGTGTATTTCTTCTAGGAAATAAGTGTTGATAAAAATGAGTCCTAGTTTGGTTTGTCCCTTTTGCCCTTTTATGGCATATAATAAACAATTACACATGCATATTTCTTACTTGAGCTAACTCCATGTCCAAGTTCACATTACACCAGCAAGTGCAATGGTTGCTAGACATCACAGCTAGTTCTGTGGTGGCTGGACAGATATTAGTCAGTCTTGCCTCACGTTGGTGAAAAAGGGACTGTGAAGGAATCTTAAGCTTTCCAATGGTGATTTACTGAACTTCCATAGAGTCATTGGGCAGCCAAATTCATGAGAATCCCATTTGATACCCACTGCATACATTCCAAGGCATGAACCCTTTCCCTTGGTAATAGCACCAGCCTTAACAGTACCTTACTAGCCATTGAAAGCTCTTTAGCTCTGTGCTGTGTTAGACTCATTAGCAATTTTATCATGATGTGCAAAACCAGAATGGGGCTACGAGGATGCAAGTGTTATCCTTCATGTCTTTGGATCACTTCTACTTAGCATCAGGTGTATTTTCAAAGCAAAATGGAGAGGTTTGCCCTGGTTTATCCATCAGTATAAAGACTTCAAGAATGTTTAAGGCAATGGGAACAGCTAATAATCTTAGGACTTTTTTGTACTGACATTATAAAGTGGCTTGACAGTGTTACTACTCCTTAATTTGGAGTGACAAGAAGGAAACAACCTAGAAAAGGTGGCATGGTAGTGGTTGTCTGTGAATGAGAATGTGCTGTAAATCAGAGTTGTGATGAAAATGCAAATAGAGTTCACTACAGCAAAGGTGAATAGATTATTCCTGCTGTTTGGAGAAACAAGCTGGTTATAGCCTGGTTTTGTTTGTATATGGTATATATAAAACCTTGATGATGGTACAACTTGGATTGATTTCTATAATTCTTGTATTCTCCATTGGAGAAATGAAAATTTATTCCTGGGATCATCAAATGTCATCCCTAAATAATTAATAGCAATTATAGTTAGAGATTAATTTTATATCAGATGTTACTTCAGATGCTATGCAGATGTGGTAGAAGAGTTCTGTATTGATTAGACACTGTCAATGAAGTCTGACACTTTCTAGAATTCAGAGGAACGATGTGTAATAAATGTAGATGCTTATGTGTTTGAGATGGAATTCTTTCTTTAGGAAATGTTTTTTAAAATAGTCAGTGAAAAACAGAACTGGCTTCTTTGAGACTCTTGCATGGTGGTGTTTTAATCTGTTTTGAGTTTTGTTTTGTTTTGTTTTCCCTAGGAAAAAGAGAAGAAATATATGCTTCCTTTGGATAACTTGAAAGTGCGAGATGTTGAGAAGAGCTTCATGTCTAGCAAACATATCTTTGCATTATTTAACACAGAACAGAGGTAAAGAAAATGTGCTACTCTGCAGATACTTCTATAACACTGCTTCTAGATGAGCATTTTAATAACTGATAGATCATTTCTGATACACTTTGTTGAGTGAACAAAGATCTTGATACTCTTGATTTATCTGCTTGTTTGTTTCATAACCATGGGATGAAAAGTTAGTGTCCTCCTAACAATGTCACTCATGGGATAAAAGTGCTCCATGATTAGTCATGTAGTTCTTCTGTATGGCTGAATAATAATCTCCTGATCCTATGTTTGTTTTGTTTGGCTATCATGTAGGCTTACCAAAACACACATGACATCTGTACCTTGTACAGATTCAACTGATGTAAATCACAGCATCACTGCTTTTCACTTTCTCCAGTGGAAAATCTTGCATATCTGTAATCTTGGCACTTATTCTATTGCTTGTTTGGCTTTAAAAACCTCTGCATGGAGAACAAATTAGATTCTTCTGCTTCTTTAATTAATAGAATTTTTGCTATGTAGTGTTTGCCTCATACTTTACCATTCAGACTCCATCCTCTAAGTGCTGTGGGTACTCCGTGGACGCCTACACCTAATGCACAGTCAATTCAGATTACTGTGCACAAATAAGCCGAGGAAACATGACAGCACTTAAAGACATAAACATGGCCTGTAAATTAATTCTTTTTTTTATATACTGAGGAGAGTTGTATCTGCAACTGTCCCAGTGCAATTGCATGTCAGCAGATAAGGTGCAATTTCTGTAAGCTCTTTTTCAGGAAGATAAGTAAAATTAATTGTAGTGGTAGCATAGATAGATGCACTTGTTTTCCTCTTCTGCTAAGTCCCTTCACACCCTTCTCCCCTTCCATTGCCAAGGATTGGAAATGCATCGATATGTTGTTCAAGATGGTGAAGGCTGAATGTGACAGAGCCAGCTGTTGTTGCTCCTGAACTAGACAGAAATAGTCCTTTCAGAAGCAAGGAATGTCACTCCCTCTGCAAAGCAAAAGCAAAGTATAGGATTTCTGGGCTGTCAGGTTTCTGCTGGCCACAGAAACATGAGGATGCAATGTGAGTCTCGCTCTGAAGTACCCCATGAAGACTTTGCCTACATCTGCTGGCTTCTCAGCTAGGCACATGTGGACATTGTCTGCCAGGGGATGGATGCCCTTTGAAAGTATGTTGCACACATACTTGCTGGGAATAAGATTTCAAACACTTGACTACTTACATTTCTGGAGCACAGAAAAACACTTTGAAAAACTTCTTATGTTTTTAAAAGCATAAGTTATCTTCAAATGTTGAAAGTTCATTTTGATGATTCTGCTATAGATATGTGCAAATTGTCTCAACACTGCATGTGCATCAGTCAAGATAACTTGGTCCTGGTGGTTTGATATCTGCTGTACATATTATGGTTCTTCCATCAGAAATCTTTGTTTTTGCTCATTTTCTCTTTTGTTTTAGCTAATTGCTTTGAGTGTTTTCAGTTAATCACTGCACAGCTGCTGTGAAAAGCCAGCAGATTTATCTTAGTGAGTTTGGGATTTATTCTGTTGTTACATAGCTGCACACTCACATTTACACTGTCTCTTCATGCACACTGGACTGCAAGGGTTTCAAAATCAGATGTCTAAAATATTTGCCATGTCTGTTATAACCCTGCCCATTTGGGCTGTGAGTAGACAGCCCAGTATCTGCAAGCTTCTCTAAAAACGCTCTTTTATCTATATGGGTGTGTTAAGACATGGCAGCAAAATGATGACTGAATAACTGTGCATTGGGAGAAGTTGTTTATGGAGACTGTCTTCCAGCTTAAAAGGAGGCAGAAGTTGTTCCTGAAGAAATACTTACCGAGTTCTAATTGAAATGGCAATTCCTCTGTTACTATAAAACAGCTGAATTTTGATATTTCTGAAAATCTTCCTGCTGGCACAAATTGGTTAAATCAAGTTTAGTATCACTTACCATTGTCTCCTAAATTCACAGATTGGGTCAGCAGAAGCAGGGATACTGAGGCTTGAGTAAAGTGATGTGTCTCTCAAATGGGGACTGTGTTCCTTGTCCCAGATTCTTAGGGAAACTGAAACTGGACATCAGTAAAGATCTGTTGAAATAAGGAATCTTATTTTACTTTTTTACTTTGTTAATCCATTGATTTCTGGTTTCTGAATGGGTTATATATATGTGTGAATATGACTTGCTCTTCAAAATTAATATAAAAACTAACATGTTCTGGTTTGTTATGTTTTGTGTTTTGTTAGGTTTTTTTGTTGCATAATATGTTGATATTTTGGGGGTATTGTCTTGGGTTGGATTTATTTTTTTTTGTTAGGAAGGTTGGTAGTTGGGTTTTTTAATTAAAAACCCTTAGCAAATGAAAATGAAATCAGATTTTTCCTCTCTGTTTACCCATGGAGAGTTCTGGTTATGGAACCATTTAGCTATTTAAGATGTGAATCGTTAAAGAACAAAGGCAAAATATCATCTGTTTCAGCTTCCATGATAGCATGGAGATTACTCTGTATCTCCCCCCCTCTTCCTGGTAATCTGCAGCATCTTTTTCATGGACTATGCAAATTTTTTTAATGTTCAATTAAAGTATTTTAATTCTCAAGCAAAATCCATTTAGGAGAAGAATTTTAATAAGCTGACTCTCTTTTTCTTTCTCAGCCCCTCACTGCATAGGTATGTGCTACAGCCATATGTTTTCGATACTGTACATTTCAATAGTTTCCTGGATTATGCACTGCATTTTTTCCATTTATGAAAACCTTTCCAGTTCTGAAATGTAGTTACCAGGAAAATGTTCATTTCACTGCTTAGAAGGAAAAACTATCTTGAGTTAGCTGAGGCCTGGAGATAGATGCAGAAGGAAACTAACAGTATCTGTCATTTTGATTTACTGCAGAAGTCAACAGTTCTCTGATAGGAATCAAATGTGACTTGGTAATAGTATAATGTATAGTAAATGGAGACTGTGATGATTGATTTCACAGTGAAGATAAATTCTCATGAAATGAACATAATTACATGTTTATGAAAAGGTTGCATTGTGAAATAATTAAGTTATTTTCCTGTTACTTTCTAATTTATTTTTTTTTTAAAGGGGGGGAAGGAAAATGGTGTGAAATAGGTATAATATTACTTGGGGGGTGAATTTTTGTTCTTCAGCAAACTAACTTATTTCATGTTTTTGAGTGGGCTCATCTACTTACATATGTTTTGGAAGGCCTTTGGAGATAGAATCCTCTAGCTTATTTACTTCAGCAGTACTAGATAGTCAAACAAAGTACATTGGAGTGAGTGACCTTTGACTCCTGGATCATTTTTGGTTGGTCCATCTACAGAAGTCTGTGTGTAAGCAACTGAAGTTGAGCTGTAGGGTCAAGCAGTATGTGTCTAAACTAAGCTGTCAAGAAAGTGGAGTGTTTGCATTAACCATCCTTTTCTCCTCCACAGTAAAATGCTTGTAAGGCTTTTAGACTGGAAGAGAGATAAAATATATTAATATTTGAAAATAATTATCCTGTAGGAAACACAAACAGAACAAACATAATATTTGCAGCACTGCTGTAGAACATAATATGAAGTTCTGTAGATTTATCTGCTGATTTTCTTTCTTAGGTAGAATTAAGAATGGAAAAGAAATACTTTTGTCAGTGCTTATGCTTACATACAGTAGATTAACCTGTGATATTCTCATTGATGAATGTGTAAAACTCTTGTGCAGAATTCAAGAAAAAAACAGTAAATTCTGCCTATCCCAGTGTCCTGGTTTGATTGAGAACCAAACTACTTCTGTCCAGTGATTTTACTTTTCAGCTCAGCTCTTCCATCTAACTGCACTGTCTGAAGTTAGCAGCAGGTTTTCACAGGCAGGGTCTGCTGACAACAGTCACAACACCCCCTGTTTAGTGTTAATGTGCAGACCAAGGCCACTGCTGGACCTTGTGTACCACACTGGGGGTGCAGAAAGTGAAAGGTGGCACCTGCAGGGAGGAGGGGACAGGACAGATGACACCAAACTGACCAGTGAGGGTTTCCAGGCCATAGATCTCATATTCAGTATAAAGCTGAGGATCTCTCCTGAGGGGAGGGGCTCCCTCTCTTTGCCCTCTTGGCCTGCTTTGCTGACTTGGCTTGTCTTGGCTCGGGTTCTCTTTTGGTTCCTTCCTTGGAGCACCTGAGGAAGACTCTGTCCATACTGCCTTTGATTCTTATCAGTGTGTTCCTGAACCTGTTAGCAGAATCCAGCTCCTGAGCACAGCTCCTGTCTGCTGCTGGGCCCAGTCTGGGTCTCTCCCAGTGCCTCTTCCACAGCATCAGTGTTGATGGTCTATCAATATAGAAAGGGCAGTGGCAGGAGGATGGAGCCAGGCTCTGCTCAGTGATGCCCAGACAGGACAAGGGGCAATGGGTGGAAGCTGAGGCATAGGAAGTTTCATGGAAACATGAGGAGGAATTTTTTCACTGTGAGGGTGCCAGAGCCTGGCACAGGCTGCCCAGGGGGGTTGTGGAGTCTCCCTCTCTGGAGACATTCCAAACCCACCTGGATCTGTTCCTGTGGGATTCTACTCTGGCAGGGGGTTGGACTAGATGATCTCCAGAGGTCCCTTCCAGCCCCTGACATTCTATGATTATTTATCTATGGTGCCATAATTTCCATTGTGGGGTTGGATGCGATACTGGTTTTGTATGTATTTGTGTATATTCCATTTATTATTACTATTTAAATTTTAATTAGAGCTGTTCTAGTTACCTTTTCTAATCACTAAGGCTCCTTAATTTCCTTTCTCTTCCCCTTTACGGAGGGAGGGGGACCTAACAGAGAGCATCTGCTATAGGTCTAAGGGGACAACCTGACCAAAAAACATGACACCCAGAAACTTTACTGGCCTTGTAAGATTTCATTCCAAACTCTTTGCCTTTTACCTATATTTTTCTTATAAAAATGATTTGTTAATTGGTGCTTTTTCTTTTAGCTAATTACTGTAGTCTGGGACTAGAACGATGGTCTTAAATGTGCCTCCCTTCAGGATCTATGCAATGGTCTCATGTCTCCCTAATTATGAAGGGCAAACAGTAATTTCTCATGATCTTGCCCAGATGACTAGAGAATCCACAGGCATTATTTTACTGTTTTCTGTATTGTTTAAAGTCATCCTTTGCTTTTTCAGTTGAGTAGTGCCAGTTTCTTTTTCTGGTTTTATTGGTCAATACATTGTATTAATGTATTACAAGTCCATCTAAATACTACTTTTAGTGAATGAGGATGAGTGAAAACCCTTATCTTTTGCTACAATCAGAGAAAAATATTCCCTTCCACTCCTTCTCCATCTCTGGAGAGATTAATTATTTTCCTTTTATGTGAGGAGATTCTACTAGGTAAAGATTTTTGTGATTCAAAAATGGTAGTAGCCTGAAATGTATGAGTTAGTGAATTTTCAGACATTTCCTACCAGTTCTGGGAATAGCAACTGTACAATGAGGAAGAGTAACCTGGTGGAGAGTCCCTTATCAGTGGTCTTACACATTCCTTGTCAGACTCATTCAATTCTTTGAAACCAAAGAAGCACAACCAATATGTTAAAGTCTCCCATCTTTGCAGTGGAAGATCCCACCACAGCCTCCTGTTTTGTTACTTTCCTGCCCAACCAGGATCCAGATCAAATCAAGTAACAGTACTTCTTTTCCCACCTTTATGGTTCTTTATGATAATGGATGTGAGGAGCAAATTCAAAGCACAGAACTGTTCCTGTTTGCCTTCAGAATTATAGGTTCCTAAATGCTCCTCAATAATCATGAAGCAGTGTGACAATCTACCATGCCTTCATGAAAGCTGACTGTCTGGGACAGGCTTATTGCAGAAACAGATCCTTAATCTGAGAAACAGATGAATGTCAAGAGAAGAATGACATGAAAACTTTCTGCATGAAAGTTGTTGTTCAAATACTTCTCTGGGACTCCAAATGCACTAGAGCTTAAGTACTGAATTTCTTCTTACAGGCAGCAACTGGTTAACTACTATCCATATAAAAGAGAAATTGGGCAAGAGCCAAAATAAAGGGAACTAGTGAAAGGAGACCGGGTCAGAGGAGGTGTTGGATGGAAGCCAGGCTGAAGGAGAAAGCCTAAGATGAGATGTATGTTTAGTTACTGTTTTTGAATTACTAAGAAATCTAAGCCCCAGGAAGAGCTGGACTGTAAGCTATTCAGAGCCCTCTCTGTTAGAAATGGAAGAATAAGAATCTATTTAATTAAAAAGAACCCACACATTTAATCCAGAAAAAAAATCTGATAACATTTGGAAACAAATTTTTACGGTGCTAGTGAGTACACTTAAAATTAGGAAAAATATATAAGCCCAAGGCATATTTAGCCTGTATCCCCTGACAATCCCCCAAGTCCATTTCATTTTAAAAAGCTGCTTTTTTTTGGAGTATCTCCTTTTTGTTATGATTTACAAGATTTCTTTTGTATGATAAGTAAAACATAGTATAGTGGATAGGTGGTGTAGGTATCAAAATTAAAGCTGGTATTACAGAGAAAAAGGGGTTCTCAGGGAAAGTAGGCAGCAGTGACAAACCCATACCTTAAATATTATAATGACACTGTACTTCAGGAAAATTCCCTAAAAGGTGATGTGGGAGCTGAAACATTAGTGACACCTACCAGAGACAGGGGGGTTGTAAGCATGGGCTAAGTCATGGCTGGTAAACCTGTCCCAGCCTGCGGGACAGCTTCACCTTGCTTGCTTGCTGTGACCCAGCAAGAGCTGCATCCCCCTGCCCCATCCAGAGCATCACAGCACTGGAGCAGGAGATGCGCTCCTTTCATGCATGATGAGCGACTGACAGCTGTCAGCAGCTTTTATGTCTGGGTGGCCTCAAGGCGGCTTCCAAACAGGCTTCCATCTCTCACCACAAAAATGATCAAACTCTCTTCTCCAGGGAGTTATGGACTATTTTAATGCCAGTTACTGCAGATTTTGGCCTATGTGATGTTAGTTTTGGCTGCATTTCTGTTCTGGACTACATATAGAACTCTAGAAACCTAATTGTCCAGGCTTTGCTTTATACTAATCAGCATATCTTCTGTTAATTTTCACCTTAAAATGGTGTGGTTTTGTGTGTGGAGTTCTGTGTGTGAGCTTGAAAAGGCCCTTAATACTTCTGGGAGACCACTTCCATGAGTTAGGTGATAAAATCCTTAAGTGTAGCTATTTCATGACATTGTTTCAGGGGTTGTCTCTTTGTTTTTTCTGGATATTAAGAAAAAATCTTCAGAGACATGTGTAATTAATTTTAATTAGCATTCACATTGGACTGATCTGAAATTGCATGCCTTGATAGAAAATGTTAGTCACTGCTGTTAACTCTGAACAGATGTCATTTTTGTTTCTTAAAAATAGATGATTTGCAGAGCTTCTAGTAAAGCTTTCTTATATGAAAAATAATGCATAGTTTCAAGACAGCCATTGTGGAATTACAGATGGCTGAAATGGTAGGCTAAGGCTAAGCTTTGACTAAACAGTTTGTATACAGTGGAGCTCCAGGTTCAATAAGTAGAGTAGATTTTCACACAAGATTATCTTTCCAAATTATGCCTGTATATTAGGAGTATCAGGACTCTTTTCTCTCTTCTTCATTTTGCATTGCTATTTATGAAACTTGTATTCTGTATAATTTCAGTTTCAATCAAATAAGAAATATCTAAGAATTCACTCTGTTGTGCTTGTCATTGAATAAAACTGGTCCAATTTCCATTTGGTTCTAGATTTTCAATGTAAATTTTAAATCTGCTTATAGCGTAGTATAAAGACCAGAAGTTTACAAAAAAAAAAATAAAAAATTGAGATGGTAAGGACAGTTATTTGAAATCCATGCAAAAGAAGGTAGTCCTTTATCTTTCAGTCTGTGAGCACCTTCACTTCTTTCAGTGTGAATGCTTAAGTTAAATGTGGGTTTGTGTTCTTTGGAGGATTGGAAGTGGCTTATAGGCACAATTCTAAACATTTCACTAATATTCTTGCTCTGTAATTGCTATTGTGTCTCCTTCCATATTGGCAAGAATAAATGCATCTTCATTTAATCTTGGATTTTATTTTCTCTCTAAAAAAAAATTAATTACATGCATATACAGTACATCTTTGTCTGCTGAAATGTTCCAGATCCAACTCCATCTAAAAGCTGTCAATGCATATGTTTAATATGTGGATATGCATTAATACATATGCATACATATTAACTAGGTTTATAATGTGTCTACAGTGGCTGCTCTTAAAATCTTTCCAAATTTGTTAGAGATAATTATTTAGCCTTACTGTAGGATTAAGAAATTCCAATAGATACTATGCATCTTGAGGGCAAGAAGCTGTTTGCTCAGACAACAAGCATCTTGATTTGCAACTGCTGTAGTGTGAAACCTACGAGGGTAGCAGCCACTGGAGCAGGCAACTGGAAAGTTCTTTCTTTGTGATTTTCAGTTGTATGTTATTCACCTGTTGGTCCTGGATTTTATAGTTCTACTGTTTTGTAGGCAGTCAAAACTCTATGCAGTGATGGCAGCTCAGGCTTCAGAACTGGTGGGACAGAAATCTTAGTAACTCACAGATGGGCTCAGTCTTCAAACTTATTTTGCACTTCTCTGTTTCCTCTTGTGCGCTTTCAAATACCTTACTCCACTCCTGTATTTTTACATTACAATTATGCCATGATGGGAGGGGTTAAAGAAATATCTATGAATGATGTAAAGGTCATTTCTGCCTTGATAGTTCACTCTGGACCCTGAAATATATGGGAAAAGGAATCCAGTATACTGGAAACAAAGATATTAATATTGATGTGAATAAGTTGTTGGGTGAGCAAAGTCACAGCTGAATGTCTGCTGGACTTTAAAGTAATAGGCCTGGCCTGGACAAGGTATGTCCTGAGTGCAGAACCATTCAGGAATTGGAAATCATGCTTTTAGTCCAATTGTCTGTTCATCTCCCTAAGCAATTATGTTGTGTTTTTTTCTGGAATGCAGCTCTTGAGGTTTATTTATCTAGAGTATAATAAGATCAGGTAACAAATTGTAACCTCTTCTATTTTTCACTCGGGGAAAAAACTAATATTATGTCAATTTCCAGTAATGCCAGTATGTATATATTTTTGTGCACTATGCAGGATATTAAATACAATGATGAGACTCTACAGGAGGAGGTATAGGTGGATGTGGTATATGGATATGACCTTGCACATAGCTTCCCCATTTATGTATTCGCAGGTTTTTTTAAGTGTTAAATATTCAAGGGAAACATTGCACACAAACTATTTCTAGGCATGTTCCTGTTCTTTGTGTCTGTTTTGTTTCTAAAGTACCTTAGATTTAAAGATGCCTGAATATCAACAGGATTTGTACTTTTGCTCATCTCTTTGCTTTTTGGTATCCTGCATTATATCATCCTCTGATGTATAACATCCCATTTAGCTGCCGTAGAGATGACAATGAGAACATGTCCTCATTGTATTCCATATGGAGTCAGTAGGTGAGGATTGAGTAGTAACTGTTTCTGTGATGATATCTTCAGTGATATGAAAAAGTAGAAAACAAAACAGAGAATCTGAATTGTTTTCAAGAAGATTTTTACATCTTTCCATGAGACACCACTGGAATCCTTATGAATACAACATGGTAATATGTTTCTGTAAGATTCCACCAGTAACAGAAAAGGAATCACAGAATCACACAGAATCACAGAATCATTCAGGTTGGAAAAGACCGTTGGGATCATCATATCCAACCATTAACCCTACTTGCAAGTTCACCCCTAGACCATATCTCCCAACACCACATCCAAGCAATGCTTAAACACATCCAGGGATGGCGACTCAACCACCTCCCTGGGCAGCCTGTTCCAATATCCCACCACTCTTTCCGTGAAGAACTTCTTCCTAGTGTCTAGTCTAAACCTACCTTGTTTAAGCTTGAAGCCATTCCCTCTAGTTCTGTCACTAATTACCCGAGAAAAGAGACCAACACCAACCTCTCTACAATGTCCCTTCAGGTAGTTGTAGAGAGTGATGAGGTCTCCCCTCAGCCTCTTCTTCCTCAAACTAAACAGACTTAACTCCTTCAAACAATCCTCTTATGATCTATTCTCCAGTCCCTTGACCAGCTTCATTGCCCTCCTCTGCACCTGCTCCAGCACCTCGACATCTTTCTTGTGCCCAGAACTGAACACAGTACTCGAGGTGAGGCTTCACCAGTGCTGAGTACGGGGTTCCTGTGCCTGTCAGCCTTTCTGGAAGAAAATAGTCTAGTAGCAAAAAAAGCTGATTTGGGAGGCAAGAATCCTACCCTACTCTAAACTTCCTATGAGTTCTGGTTCAGTGTGCACATCCTTCAGTTCTTCATGCTGAAACTTGCGTCTGTTGTGATGGTGGGATGTTAAGGTTAGCTACACTAAAACTGCAAAGCTCTTAGATAGGATAGGGAGATCAGCCTTGGAGAGCTGGAACCATCAGTTAGTTGCTTGTTCATAAGATGTTCCTACACCTATGAAAAGTCTTGATATAGAGAGAGGAGTGCAGGACTGCCAGCTCCATGTGTTCAGAGTGATTGGCCAAAGTCTTTTCTTGTACAGCTGTGCTTGATGTAGCAAGTCACAAAATGCCAAAAAGCTTAATATATAATATGACAGTCCTGAAAAAGTGTTTTTAGAAGCCGGTGTCATGTTGTTTTGCTCTTGCAGATAAGTATTTTTGGAACTTCCCTATCACTGTATTTTACAGACATTATTTGCTCTATTGTTATTTTTAGTCAGCTTTTCTAAGAGTACTCTTTTACTATTTCAGCTTCCTATTTCTTCAAAGTTATAGCTGCTTAGTTAACTTAGCCAAAATTCTTATCTCAGTAAATGTTTCTTCTAACAATAAATTAAAATGTTTTTCTCTGGTCATTTTTATTTTGCTTCTCTTTTTGAGTTATTTGTTTTGTACAGTGAATGTTGACTTGGAGTTGCACAATATAGCAAATTGAATAAAACTCCGGTGTTTTGTTATCAGTTTAAGATAATG
This sequence comes from Ceyx melanurus, assembly GCA_024611195.1. Classification (NCBI taxonomy): domain Eukaryota; kingdom Metazoa; phylum Chordata; class Aves; order Coraciiformes; family Alcedinidae; genus Ceyx; species Ceyx melanurus. The sequence continues at coordinate 65,371 of JANHGL010014001.1, read as the reverse complement.
GCATCTGAGGAGGACATCCAGGCTATTATTTGCTTTAAGGCAGGAAGGAGTATTGCATGTGGAGGTGGGGGGTGGTGGAATCTTTAATTGTATATTTCCAAATAGCCACAAAAATCCATAGAGCTTTTAGTTATTCATACTGTCAGTGGCTTTGCTTAAACTGTGGGACCTGATCCTTTAGTCTGTCTCTGTCCTTTTGTGGAGTGGTTTCTCTGGGGAGGAAGCACAAATGTGCTGCCCTGAGCAGCCCTGAAGCACACTCACGTGGCATCTCTGAGCCTGGCACTGAGCACGTCTGCTTGGCTGCTCAGATGTAGTAGCCATTGGCATTGGGGAGAAATATGTCACTGATCTAAGAAAATCTGAGTGTGTCCTTTATTCTTTACAGTTTTGCGTGCAGTTTATAAGCCTGCTAACAATACCTGATTTCCCTCTATTTAGAGGTGGGTATGCTCACGTTGCCATACTGTGTTTCACACTGATAATTTAATCGTTAGATGTCATGGATGCTTTGTGCTCAGGCATGAACACTTACTGTTCAATTACAATTTTTCTATCTGTCTTTATCTTTTTCCTGGGAGCTGGGAAACCCCTAAAAAGCAGGGCTGGGAGCTGTTTGGTGACATTGTTGATAAGGGAGAAGCACTTCTGTGAGTGGGAATTGCATTGTCAGTTGTATTCTAGCAGTGAGATGTTGAAATCTCACCAGTCCCTGAATGCTAAAGACATTTGTCTAGGCAGTGATAATAATAGTTTTATTTTCTGGTTCTATAGTGTTTTCAAATGGCTTTTCTCAAAATATGGGGTAGAAATGACCTCTCTAGTTGCATAATGAAACTAAAGAATTAATTGTCATTTCTGTTTTTGGAAGTTAAGTAAATCTCCATCAATTCTCTCCACCCCCACTTTCTGTCCTCTGCAGCTTGCAAAGGAAAGTAAACCATTTTGTTGTGATGGAAGATTGATTCTTGTGCAACTGTTAAGATCTAGCAAAATGTGGTTTCTTTATTTCTATCAGCTAAGCTTGTGGCCTTTCCTAAAAAGGCTGTTGTCTGATAAATTTACAGTGATCTGGTCCGTATGTAGAATTTGAATTTGGAAACAAATGGCTAAATTGTAAGGAGAAAGTCTGTTCTTTTTATTGTAGAATTTACAAGTACCACCTTCTGACATACTTAATTTTCCTCCTTTCTCTTTTCTTCCATTAAGTGATTCCCTGTATTTATCTAATTATGTGAATTACCTGCAAGAGTGTTATTTAAACATATATCAATTTATTTAATGTGATGGCAGACATCAGAGGCTCATTCTATTTAAAATACCTTTTTATCATTGTTTTCTTTCCCTTTTACTAATGATGTCTAAACTAAAAAGGGTATATAATACACAGAAAGGACATGGGAAAAAGCTGAACTGTTAATTGTTTTGATCTTTATTGGTTACAGCAGCAGTCATTCACAAGATATGAGGTTTTGTTGGAGTGTCTTACATGTTTTTCCTCTAATCAGAGCAGCCCTTTTTTCCTAAGTTTTGCTCCATTTTGGGCAAAAGCTGGAAATTTTATTTTAAGTAGTTTCTTGGTGCTTTCAGATTATTATTATTTCCACATCTGTGCTGTATCATTCTAAAATATTTTTAAGTACTCCATGTAATTACTAAATAGGCACCTGTCCCATAAACTCTGTTGTCCAAAACAATTACCAAGTAATTTCTTTTCCCAAAGGATTTTTAATTGCAAATGCTGTGTGGATGATGTAGAGCAGGAAAATGCTAGTTTCACAGTGTAGTGCTTTTTGTTCTAGGAATGTTTACAAGGATTACCGTTTCCTTGAGCTAGCCTGTGACTCCCAAGAGGAGGTGGATAGCTGGAAGGCATCTCTGCTACGAGCCGGTGTCTATCCTGACAAATCCGCAGTAAGTTAAAGAGCTCACTAGTTTTTCAGTAGCCACTCGGTTTGAGTCAGAAAAACCAATTCTATCCACAGCGTCTGCAGATATCTCAAGAACAGTAGCCTTTCCATTGTGCTCTTCTGTGGTAACTTGGAAATATTCCTAATGAAATATGTTAAGATCATTTTGTGCATCAAACCTCAATATTTTAAAAAACCAAACAAAAAAACAACAAAAAAACCCCAAACCAAACAAAAACACAAGAAAACCAAAAAGTCCAAAAAAACCCAAAAACCAAACCACAAACCAAACCTTCCAAAATTTTTTTCATTGGATCTGTGTACTAAAAGCTTTGTGCATTTTGGGGTTTCCCGAGCTTCATTTTTTTTCTATTAATGTCTTCTAAGGTAAAGATGTACTTTGAAGAGATCATTCCCTCAGAACTGACAGAAGCATTCCAGGCAATTATGAATATTTATTTTACTGATTCACTGCATGGCTTTTGTGTATGAAATACATGCTAAACCTTTCCAAAGGCAGTTTTATTCAGCTAATCATAATGTAGAGCAAATTGGACAGGATACAGGAAAAAAACTCTCCATTAATTTAACAGAAAAGACAGAAAGTCAGGAAACAGAATATGCCCAACTACTTTTTCATTATTTTTTTGTCTTAATTCAATATCAAATATATGAGGAGATGTATCCAAAGAGAAGGGTAATTAACAAAAATACTCATCACTTGAGCTTTTGGAAGTTTCTCTAATTCATAGTTCACCTTTATTCATTAAGCCGAACTGCTAGATTCCTTCAGCAGAAGATCTATTCTGAGGAATGAAGCTTTGATTTTGATGGAATTTTGACGCCTTCCTGCTTGTTTTCTGTGGGAAGGCTAAGACCTTCAAGTCCAGGGTCTTTTGCTTTCTTCTGTCTCTTCATTTTTCTCTTTCTCATTTCTCTGCCTGCATCTCCTTTGGCTGCTGTTTATACAAACAACCTTGCATAAATAGCTTCCTATCTTCATACAGAGTTTCAAGGCTACCATCCAAAGGTAAATAATCCCTGAAGTGGTGGTTTCTCAAATTATTGTAGAAATAGAGATGATAATAATGATGAGGGTTTTTTTTAAATATTTCAAATACTAATTTAGCAGGAGACCTACTAGGTATCTGAGACTTTAGCTTTTTTTTCCTTTGTTTTTTTTTCTTACACAATTTTTAATAATGATGTCAAAAAAAAGCAAGCTTCTGTCCCAGTTTATTCTTGTGCTAGAAGTTTGTATATCTGGTACTTTAAACAAGACAGACTATTTGGATTTCTAAACTTCTCCTCTGCCTGTCAATCCCATCTTCCTAAAATATTTTGTATTCAAAGTGTGTTTATAAAGAATTCTTGTTTTTATTTAAAGTTAGTCTGTCAAAGGAGTCTTACATACAACATGAGAGACTTCTTCAAAAGACAGAAGGAGAAGGGAGTCAAAATTCAGTTCTCCCCTGAGATGGAATTATCTTTACAAGAAAGAGTGAATATTATTGTTCCAAACTCCTTCAGTTTGAAAGTCACCCAGTATTCTACCAAGCTCTTGAGGAAAGATGCTTGATGCTACTCTAGGCTTGCAAAGAACTTTGTTTCTAGAGTACTAGAGGTCCAAATGTGGACTTCACGTCTGTTAAAAGTTTTGGATTTTGTGAAGCAAAAGCTTCAGGACCAAGGGTACCTTAGAAGCTCCAGTGGAACTTGAATAAAAATCGGCAATGTTTCGTTAAAAACCTGTGCATGCTCCTCAGTGTAACACCTTCCTCTGTGAATATGTAATAGTTTTAAACGACCCCCCCCCCCCAAGTCTTTTATTCTCCTTCGAAGACCAAGGGGCTGTGTTTTTATGTAAGAAAGACTGCCAGGAAATGGCAGCAACTTGCATTTACTTCAGTGCTTCCCCACGGCTTTGGAATCCCAGAGTTAAAGAGCCAAAGAGGTACCTCTAGCCCCTTCCCAGACTGACCTTCTTTCTCTTTTTCATGTGCAAGTCACAGCTGGTAACTTTGAGTATCCAAGTCTTTGGCACCAGAGGTAGAAAAATTGCTGCTTGGAAATGAAAAATAGATTAATAGTGCTGTAAACCTGAAGTAATGCAGTGGTGAAGCTGGCCTGCTTTCTGTAACTGCCAGAGCAGTTTGTGCAGCCTGGAATGTGAAAGCTAAGCTGTGGGCTTTCATTAACAGCTCTGCAGCATATGAGGATGCTGATGTAAAACCCAGTGCAGTTGCCTTAATCTGGGTTCCTTCTACAGTGGCAGGGAAAGTAGGAATTTGTCACTGATTAGGGAGATGTGTTCTAAATTTTCACCAGGGGCAAATTTCTAAGAATATTAATTTTCCTGTTGTTTTTGATTACAGTAATGATGGGGCTCAGTACTTACTGCTACTAATATGAAATCTCCATTTCTAATTTAATCCTGTAAAATAAGCCTAAGATTGTTAGCTTTTAATTTTTCTTTTTCCCTAAACATATTAATAAATTAACATTTAAAATCCAGATATCACCCCACTCCTCCTCTTTCCTCACTTAATTGTGCTTGCCTTTCCTGGACTTCTGCACTTGGGGATGCACACTCATGTTCATAAATTCACTCTTGTTCACTGTCTTTAATCACCTCTCAAGTGTTGCTCCATGACCTCTGGAATTCTGCAGTTTGCCCAGTCACCTCCTTCCCCAAGAGATTTGCTTTTGTTAGGATGTGGCCTTTGACAGACACCCAGATAGCAATGAATCAGTGTTTTATTTTTCCAAACCATATGCAAGTCAGCTTGCTTGATATAAATCACACTGTGGCCAATTCACTTTGAAATGGGATATCCATTTACCAGCTGACTTTACTGCTGGGTTTCTGATGCATCCAAACCCCTCCTTTTCTAAAAAATGACTACAACTTTGTGACTAACCTTTTCAGACTGTATTTCTCAACTGTAGGCTAATGTTTATTTTGGCTGTCTTCCCACTGTGTAATATACACTGTTCATGCCAGCTCATGGCAAAACTCAAAATTAAAAAAAAAACCAAACCAAACAAAAAAAAAAAAACAAAAAAAACCAAAAACCAACCAAAAACAAAAAAACACACAGATGTTTGTCATAACATGCACAGAACACTTTACCTTGCTAGCACTGTCCATTGCTTTCCCAGTCTCCCCTAATGCCATCTCCTTCTTATTTTTCTTACTAATCTAAAAGTTCAATATTTGCTTTTTAAAAAGCATTGACTCGTGAAACTTGCCATTCATTGGCATGTTGCAGGGCATGGCTGTCATACGAGAATAAGCAGACGTGTTTAGTGGGTTGCTTTACCTACTGGAAGTTCAATATTGCCAATGCACAAAATACCATATGCCATCCCATCCCTAGATCATTTCAGGCGTAGTTTTCTTCTCCCCTACGTTAATGTGCACCAGCTTCCCAGGAGCTGCTCCCAATGTACAGTAGGGAAGCACAAGTGGAATCAGAATGTCTGAATAGAGAGGAAATTTGGAAAAACAGCGCGAATTTACAAGTTTGCTGAACATTTTAAATCCTTTGCGAATGTCCCGTGCTTCCCTGGACGTTTTCTAACTAAAGGATTCAATGAATGTTCTTTGAGTCAGTTCCTCCTTTAGTTTGAGCTGTTTCCAGACCTGTGTGACTTAGACTGAATGAATAAAAAATAAATGTATCTAATATTTCTCTTTTTTTCCCCGCCTCTTTCTTTCTTGCTGCAAAGGGGAGCAACAGAGTAAGTTGTCTTTTTACAAAATCCTTTTGTATCCTGTCTCAATTGTTTTGTCTGGAAAATTGCTTTCTCTTTTGGTTCCATTAACTATTGCCTGCATCCTCATCAGCAAACTCCTATTTAAAATCTGGGTGCAAAAGTGTCTTCCAGAAAAATAGTAATGGCTCTTTGTTTTAATTTTCAGGAAGGAGGTGTGGTGTTTTTGAGTGTTGTTTTTAAGGCAGTTCAGTAAGAACGATACTGTGAAATAGTATTGAGACCAAAGATTGTGAAGGTATAGCAATAAAGACCTTCTGAGGAAAGGTTACTACAGGCTGATGAAACTCATTACAGCTGGATTTTTTTGACCATACATCAAAGCTTGTATTAATGGACAGTTATAAAAACCCAGCACTAAAGTCTTAAATAACAGATTTGCTGGCGTTGTTGGCTAAGCTGAACTCGATCAGTGTACTGGCTTTGAAGGTGCCTTAAAATGGATGGAGGAGGGTGGGGTCAACATTTGATTTGGCTTCTAGACCCTTGATGTGTTCCAGCTGGACAGCAGCAGAAGGGTGTGGGGAGGGAGAACTGAAATATGCATGGTTGGGGTTTGTTGGGGGTTTTTTTGGTTTGTTTTTTGGTTTGTATTTTTGAAAATAAGCAGCACATAAGACAGTTTTGCTGATGTTGATCTGATAATATATCAAGCTGTTCCCAGGGTTAATACTGTTTTATGCCATATTTACTGAGCTTAAGAATAGAAATTGCTCATCTCACACTCTGGAATATGCTGCAGAGAGAGTTTGTCATACCATGGAAAAAAGTTATACAGCTTTGCTTTGGTTTTTTTTTTGTTTGTTTTGTGTTTTTTTTTTTCTCGTTTTTTTTTTTTTCCTCTTCCTGTTTTGGTATGTTAACCCTTAGGAAAATGTATCTGGATCATCAAAAGATGCTTCATAGCACATGTTAAAAGTAGCCCCTGAAATATTCCATTTAGTATCTCCCTGCAAGCTTGAAGCAATTCTGGGGTGTTTGGGAAAGACCCAGTTGAGTTTTAAATGTCCTGAAGGTTGTGGAATTTTGTCTGCTTTTAATTTTTGTATTTTAAACCACTTCTATCTCCATAATAGCTAAGCTTAGAAGCACCAGAAATCTTCTGTTTTGTTGGCCTGCTTGACAAAAGGGGCTTTTAGTGTTGGGTAGAGAAGGGATAAGAGAAGTGGTGTATTGATGGCATGGAAGGAGGGACTTTACACAGGAGGAGTGAAATGTAAACATTAACTGTACTCACTAAAATGTCAAGATGATGTTCATAATGTTGCTTTATGATACAACGACTTAAGACTCTACTGCTGCGGTGGATGCTGACCTGATCTCCAGAAGAGAGAGATTAGACTGTAGAGGGTCTGTTGAGGGAGATGGGACTAGATGGGGTACTAAAGAGATCTTGGAGCTGGCAGAAAAAGTGTGGAGGCCAAGAATTGCATGGACCTGTTCTTCAGAGGCCTGAGCTATTGGACACCCCAGGGAGGTCAGGACCAGTAGCACCTGACACAAAGTTAGTTGTTAGCATAAGGTGGGCTACCAATTAGCAAGTATAGGAGAAACCTATAGGATTTGTGGAGCTGTTAGCCATCCTCTCACTCTGAGCAAAGAGTAATTCTAGCAGGATGTTCAGAAACATTCTTCCTCTGGCCAGGACTCTCAGTCAGAAGGTAACTCCAAAAGAAATAGCCAAAAGTCTATCCTGATCTTTCTTTTGGACCACATTCTTTTTTAAGGATTCTTGTATCTTCATCTGTGTCCCTCCCCACCTTCTTCTCTTTCACACTGAACATTCATGCTGGATTCTGGAGGTTGCATTATCCCAATTAGATAGATAGAATTAGCCTACAGCTGCCTGTAGGGGCACAAACCCCGCAAACATTTTGAGCTTTGTGCGCCAAGTGGCATGGAAAATGAAATGGATAAACCTGAGAGGTGACTAGAATTTTTTGAGAAGGGGTCAGGGAAAGAGAGGAAATGCAGATTGATGATGGTTTCTCAAAGCTTCTTATGCAGCTTTATGCTGCAAAGCTGCATAATCCTTCCATACTCTCCCGGTACAGATTCACTGGGTAGCTAGCAGAGCTGTAACCTTCCTACTAGTGCTGCCTGGTGTGGCTTTCATACTGTGGGTCATATAATATGTGCATACATGAAGTTCCTGTACCCACCCATTCAGACTGTGGCTGGTTTTATACCTCTGCCTTTAGCTTTGCTCTCTTAGATTTACAGAAGTAAAAATAAACATTAATGAGGTTTTAAGAAGAAGAGGGGGAAGGGAAGACAGTATATAATTGTCAGCTGACTACTACTAATAATTTTTATTTTTACTTTTTGTTGTTGCACAATTATTAGCATAAGTGAAATTTCTCACATGGTTAAAGATAAATATATCTTCAAAAGCTTTGTTGGATAAAATCTGTAAAAGGGTTGTGTAGAATGAGGTAATGGAGACCTACCTCATTCAGCAAGCACATTTTGGCAAGCCCCGTCTTACTAATATTAGAACTGAACACTGCTCAGCAGCCTTGCACAGGAGAAGAGTAGAGCATTGTTCAAGGCACTGTAGCTTCAGTCCAGGTACTGAAGACAAAGGAGCTTAATGCTTCTTTCTATATGCCTTCATTTACTATTGTTTGTGCATCTTAATCACCCTCAATTAAAACACAATAAATTAAAAAATCCCCCCCACCAGTCCTTCAGAGTCTGCTGTTTGCAATCAGCAAAACCTGTGACATTCTCATGAAGTATGTCTTTAACACTGTTAAAAACTATATAGATACAGTGTCCTTATGAAATTAAGATTCCAAATCCTTAGGTACTAAAGCAGGAAAACAACAGCAATGAAAAGCCCCAAACTCCAATATGACATTTTAATATTAAAAAATCACCTTACTTGTATCATGCTTATGCCCTGAGTTAGCCAATCATTTCTGTTTAATTTGAAGGATCAAACTCATCACACTTAATGCCAAGCTTGAGAAAATTCAACATTGAAAATTAAAATATTATTCAATTATTTTTTGTGGATAAGATGGCTACAAAGTTATCTTCTAATTATTTTGCATTACTGTGCTTTTTCTACAAAACATGTAGAACTGAAGTATATCAATCATATATTTGCATCTCTGGGGAGTTGTCAGTGCAGATAATACCGCACACGTGAACATTCACAGAATATAAAGTCAGCTAGTGTAATGTAGTTTGATTTTTATTTTGGAAAAAACAGAATTTCCTTCAAAAGAAGAAAGAAGATCATCTTCTCGTGAGGTCAGTTTGCATGTTATTCCATGAAATACATCTTGATGACATATTATTTGCTCAGATTCCCATCTCTCCATTTTTTAATTTATTTTTTTTGACGGGAGTCTGTTTTACTAAACCCAGATTCCAAATCAGCTCCATTTAGATGACATGTCCTACTGTCTCTTCAGAGAGTCCTGGAAAATGTGAATTCAGTGAGGTCAGGATACTCATTCTTCCTATGTATTATGGCAACAACTCTCTCAGTTCATCTATGTCATGCTTTAGGCTAGTGGCATGTAAATGCAAATATAGTGTCAGAAACCATATATATATATTTGCATTCTAATAAGGCTCTGATGCTTTCTTTTTCAAATTCTGACATGTTTCTGAAGGGTCTTCAGTTACCTCTCAGACATAAACTCTGACTCAGCTAGTTACTGGCTTTGATGCTCTACCAGTGGCCCAGACAGATTCAAACTGAAAGTGGTTCTGCTCTGGGATTGCTGAAGTCAGTGTTTAAGTCCCTAAACTAGACAAAGTAAAGACTCATTGGGGTTTGTAACATAGCAGTAAACCGAATAGCAAACTGTGTCAGAGAGCAAAATGGTGTAGACAGAAGCGTAAACTGTATTTACTGGGTTTAATTATTATTTTTAACTAATATGTTGTAAAAAAGGAAGGCATTGAATTATAGGAAAAGAAGAATCCACTTCACTTATGAGTAAAATTGGCTTCAGGCCAACTTTGTTTAAAAATAACTTTTAAAAGTCTTAGTTTGGTTTTTTTTAAGTGGAAAAATGCCATAATTTTATAGACAGTATTTCAGTTATTGTTTTGAACAGATGAATTGAATTTTAGTCACGGTGTAAAGGAGCAGACCAAGAGAATGAGTTTGTGCATGCACACACATGCTGAGACAAAAGCAGTCCAAAATACATGGAGGAAATGAAATGTTAGGCTGGTTTTCAGTCCCTTTCTTGCTATCTCACTGTTTCAAGGCTGTGAAAACGTTCAGAAAAAAAAAATCTTCTTGTTATCCTAAATATTCACTAGTTCAAATGAAAACTACATGTAACATTGTTCCCCCAGTGTTCCCTACGAAGCAAAGAAGCCCTGGTTTATATTTTTCTAAGAGTGAAATAATTGCTGGCATGAGAGAGTTAAAAATGTACAAGGAAAAAAAAATTCATAGTATTGCATCAGTTGCACTGACTGCAACAACTTGCAGACTAACGGACTAAATGATTTTAAACTCAGTCCAGGCGTAGCTGGTAACTGCCTGTCAGGGGTTGGAGGTTCAATAGCTGTCACAGGTCTTTACATTTCTGTTGTTAAATAGGACTGCTGACATTAAACAAACTCCAGGAAATTAAGAAATGAGCACACTTTTTTCAAGTCCATACTGTATTCATGGTGGGATCTTTATTGTACTTTTGTCAAGGCATCTGCATATTGAAAATACTTCATGGCACAGCTCTGATGGACTTCATTGAAGCTCTACAGAAAGGTGAAAACTCTCTGGTTGTGAAGTTTCAGATCATGGCATGTGAGTGTCATCTCTGTTCTGGGCACAGAGTGAGATTTAGCCTGGGGAAGGCAGTGAGGATGGCTAACCTCTGAGGATGCTTTCCCAGCCCTGGTCAATGAATGCTGAGAGTTGGCTGGTGGAGAAGGTGCTTCTGTACTGTGCTGCACCAACCTCTGCTATAAAGGTCCTTTGGACCCTGAGCTGATACCTGCAGCTGGAGTCCCTGTTTCTTCAGGTCTCAATAGCTGTGAACAGTAAGGTCTGATTGCCCCTTTAGTGCAGCAGTGTGGAATCACCCATGAGAAGGACTGAACAGAAGGGGAAACACATGAGTATCACAAGGCTGTGGGACAATTTTAACATCTTCCCTGTCTTCCAAGTCAGTAATTGCACAAAAGCTTACTCCTATGTAGTAATTGGGAATAAATAAAAAATTAGAATTTTTTTTTCTGCCAAAAATTGTCACCAGACTCACCCTTCCATAGCATTTATAGTGTAACAGGAAATGTAGTCATTGGACATGAGGGTGGAGGGCAGCTGGTGAACAGCCAGATAGTTCTTTTTTTCTCATTTACAAAGCAAGATGATCTGGAAAACTGAATGCAGTTTTCCCTTACTCCATTTTGCACAAAGACTAAGATATGCAATGTCTAGTCTGACACATAGTTAATCCTGGGTTTCTTTAACCTTTCCTATAGTTTTTGTGAAGAAAGGTTTATAATTACTTTGTGCTGAATCAGGTTCAAGTTCTGTGTGTAAAATCCTCCATCTGGAGTTGCATTCTCCACTCATGGAACTCTTCTTCCATGATGTCATGTGTTCATGTTCTGTGGTTACTCTTCAGTGCCTGTCCTACCTGTTTACCAGATCCATTCTGACCTTTGATTGACTGGTGTTTCCCTTATTCTTCTCTCTTTATCATGTGACACTTGGTATACTGAGTGTACTGATTCTGGAGAACTGGGATTTCTCACTGGGAAGAGATGTTATGGACTTTTTGTGGCATTTGATCGGTATGATTCTTCTGTGACTTGTATATCCTTGTTCCTAAATGTCTGTACCTGCAGTTGAGAAACAAGTGTTCTCACTCTGTTTCCCTCACATTCTTCCTCTTTTAAATACAACCTCTGTTGCTCCTATTTTATAATCAAGTCATTTGTAATACAAAAAATTATATGTTGTTGAATGTGCTATTAAGTTCAAATAGGATGCTAAATTTTTTGGGTAGGTGTAAGCTCTGTGGTGGATAGATAAAAAGTTATAAACTTTTACACAAGATCATAGGAGACCCTTTTAATAGAAGATACTCAAACATCCTTGTATTTGTTCCATGGTATTCTCTTGGCTAGTTCAACAGCTGGGGTTTCTATGCTGGGTGGCAGCATACTTTAAGGGCATTTAAGGTAATCAACTAAAGAAACTAACTCAGAGCATGGAAGTCAAAGTCCATGGGAAAACATCAAATATCAACATTCTGTGATGTAATTTGATGTTCAGTGGTAGTTTGGTGATTTAAAACTTGGCTTGATTTGCAGACCTAGGTAATTTTCCAGTGGGAGCAGGAACCTGCATATAACAAATAGAAGACTTTCCAGTCACAGGCCAGTTGTCTCTAGTTCAGACACTGTAGATGTAGTCTATAGCTGCTCAGGATCATGGTCTGGAAAAAACTGCTGTACCATAATTCTAAATTACAGTTACTCAAGATTATCTGCCTGTTTCAGAGGCACTGTGAGGGAGATTGTCCTTAACTCTGCTCTGAGGACAGTGAACAAAATGGCAGAAGCTGCCTTTTCATTGACTTTTGCAGCTGCATATAGTCAGGTATCCTCAGACAGCTCAACCTCTCTCCCATCAACTGTGAACTGAGGTGTGGCTTCAAATACTTAAGGGATTAGAAGTTTTCATTCTATCTCTGTGCACTAAGGAGCTCTGTGGGCATAGCTTCTTGCTGTTTCTCAGCTGAGGGCTTTGATGTAGGTAACTCTAACCTGATATAGTTCTGACTAACCAATTAAACCAGCAGGCAGCCTCAAGTGTGTTGGTGTGTAGGGCTGTGGGATTATACATGAACCAGTGAGTGTATTTCTGTGTTGGTCAATTATGTCTCTTTATGTATGTATAAGTAACCTATGTCCTGTGGAAAGGTAAGTTCTTACCCTTGTTTGTAGAACTTAATTACTTTTAAAGCAATGATTTCTGGTAAAGGGCTCACTGCTGATGAAAATTATAAAGCTCAGGCTAACAGGGAGACCAAAATACAGCATTGTCTGCAGTCCTTAATGCTGTGTTGCCCTTCTTATGGTGACTTTTGCTTTAGGAAGTTTGTACTTCACTTGTCTTCAAGTGTGAAAACATCATCTCTCTGTGCTCTTTGTTATACACTGCTCTGTAGTACATAGCAGTGTATACTGATCTTCACTCTTAATCTGATGAGTGAATGCATATGCTCACAAATGGTTTAATTGCAACCCGTCTAGATTACGGAAAGGATGGAAGATGGCAGGTGAAGTCAATGGCATCAACTTCCAGAGTAGAATTTCACCCCTTATGAGTGGGTTTTTTGTGTTTTTAGCAGACTGTTACTTTTTTTCCTGCACTTTCTGTAGTCTGACTAGTGTTCTGCTAAAATAAACTTCTCCTTTCCTAGAACCAGGCCTGGCATTGTCCGATTGGGGCTGTGATTTCTGCCTCATTTTGTATTTCTTTTATTTAGTTCCATCTTATTTGTACAGTTTCTTTTGTAAGGCACAGCATGATGCCTTTCCAGCAGCTGTTTTTAATATTATGAATAGATACTATTTGTCTAGTAGCTGCAGTTTTGGACCAGGATCCCATTTTACAACCTCAGAGAAAAAACATGGTTTCTTGCAGTCAAAGAATGACATGAGAGAATCAATGGATAAAATTACGGAACAGTGACCTGTTTATGGTTTTTGTTAAAGGTGTGGGACTAGTCATTGTGTGCCTCTGGAAACAGGTTCTTGATGCAAGCTACCTGTTTATAACTGGTCTGACAAGCAAAGGACATGGGATTATTTTGCTACTATTGAATTCTGTAAAGGAGGAGCATGATTTCTTTCACGGGATTTCTCTTCAAGCCTAAGAAGGCAGTGTTATGAGTGGTTTGGAACAGGTTTGGCAAGATGTATTTTTCTTTCCACCTGTCTTTTAAGAACAAATGATGAATAATCCTTCTCTTCTGCTTATTTGCCAGACTCTTTGCAGTTCATCTGTAAAATTTGATGCTAGTTCATTTGAGTTTCTGTCCTTATCTGGTGAAGGCATCTGAGCTTAAGTGTGATTGGAAATTTGCTCAAGTGCTTTTGTTGGATCACTTGTTCAAGTGATTTAAACTTAGCAATCCTTATGAACAAGCTTGGATGTAAGTATGCATATGAAGTTCACCATCCTTTTGTTTCAAGGATGTTACCCAAGACAGAGTATGTGTGTTTTCAAAGAATCTTGGTGTCTTTCCTTGGGTATGCTGAATGGGTGTCTTTCAGTGTATACAGGTATCAACATTTTGCTAATAAGATTTAGATCAGTTCTGGTGGGATCCCACTGGAGAATTGCATGTATTTCTAGGGATCTGAGTCTAGAATAATTTGTGACTATACCTTCCAAGTCTGTATCTTTTAACTTTAGACTACTTCATGCTGCCTTTGTAGACAGTGAGTCCTTGGTCCTGAGTGCCCAGTTCCTAGGTAATTGTCTTATGGGCAACATGATAGTGAAGCTAGGGAACTCAAATTTACAACAGAGTACTTAAATACACATATTTTCCCTGGTAAGGCTCAGGAATGTTATTACTGGGTGACAGATAAAAGGATGCAGCACTTCTCAGTGTGACCTGTTCCTCTTCTGTGCATTGATGGGTTATCAGGCAAAGTCATTCCTGCCTATGCCTGTGCAACTATTCTAGTAGTGTCTTCCATTTCAGCTGTTGGAATGGTTTAATTGACCTAAAGGATGCTTCTGTTTTAAAGCAGTTACATATCTTACTGGGTTTTTTTCTGTGCAAAGCTCTTGCTTCTTCAGTACTGGTGACCTTTAGGCTCCTCTCTCATAGCTTCTTAAAAATGATGTTCCATCATACATAAAAGAGCATGAAGCGGTCTACCAGAGCTAACAGACACAAATACCTGGAAGATTGACACAAATACCTTGTTCCTTCCAAATTCAACCTTCTACTGACAATGGAAAGTTACAGTTCAAATATCAGTGATGCTACCTCTTTTGTTGCTGAGCATTTTAATAAAAACACTGCTTTACTATGGTAACTCCACAGTCTCCTGAGAATGGTTCTTCAATGCTTGCAAACTTGTTTGTTGGGGTTTTTTTCTTGACAAGTTTATGGCTGTATCCTTGAAAATTTCTAGAGTCTGTTATGGATCTACAGCAGCTGAATATATGGGGAACAACATTAACTAAACCACATTATGCTCGTATATGAAAAGGAATCACTTTGGCAGATGAGGTTTCCAGTGCAAATTAAAATGTTCATACTTAACAGGCTAAAAACTCGCTAGAGAGCAAGGTAAAATTACTAACAAGTTGCTACCAAGTTTCCATTCTATCCTCCTGAACATCTGCAAAATCTAAGTGGCTTAGCTATAGAACATAAGCTTTGCTTGACACATAATGCTTTTGTTAATATTCCTACCTGGAATCTCCAACAGTAGTGTTTTTTGATCAGTCTGAGTTCAGACGTCACACTGTTCGGATCTGTCATTTATTTGGAAACCACTGTAATATTTCATATTTTTATGAACTCACTTTACTGTCTCTAAAGTCTTTTTGCTAAAAGATTCTCTTAAAAAACATGCAACATGCTTCTAAAATGTTGTGCTAGTTAAAAAAAAAAAAATATTAAAAACTCAAAACAAACAAAAAACCAAAACAAACCTCAAAACAAACCCCAAACCCTCATAGACAAAGTTATACATTGCAAGTTATATACATCCCTTCTTTGGACAGAGTACTATTTCTTGTACAGCCTGCTGTGTGTCCGATCACATATTCCAGAGAGGCTGTGCGTGCAGGAGCTTTTCATTCGGTTTCTTTGGGCATAGTACAGCAGGATATTTGAATCCGTAACAGTTATAAAAGATGCAGAATGTATTGAAATCTAGGCTTTTATATATCTTGAGAGTACAACTGCATGTAGTTAACAGAAAATCAACTATAACAAAAAATTCATCCCACATTTCTTCCCAGTTTGCATTATACATGTCATACAAGAGCTAGAACATTAGGAAGACTTTGCAAGCAGCCCCAGTAGTACTGGTTTTTGGGTTTCCCAAAGGGAACCGTGCTCAGTGGGTTATTTTGCTGCCAAAGATTTTATCATGTGGACTGAGTATCATAACAGAAGAGACAACACCATCTTCATGTGTTTTTAGACATGTTATTTACTGGGGTTTCCCTGAAGAAAGCTTAGGGATTCTTTCCTTATGAGTCACTAACCAAGTGATTGTTTTATATAAACTTTCCTTCAGCTGGATAGAGTTGGAACACAGTGTCTTCTGCTCCTTCTGAGGTCTGACTTTGCTCTTAATTTCTTTTAACAGTTGTTCCTGCAGCCAACAGGATGGTTTGAACCCTGTGGCCTTCCCCAATACCCTCTAAGTTCCATCTTCTTGAAAAGTGCTGGTGGCAATCACTATTTCTGTGTAATTCTGCTTTTCAGCTTTCTACCTTGTGGTGCTTTTTCAACTCTGCACCTTATTTGTGGCTTAGGGAGCTTATGCTGTTGACATTAGCCAAACTGGTGTTTGCATTTTATGTGCTGAAATTAAAACAACGAGTTGGTATTTTACCTCAGTGGCATAAAGGTTAAAAGCTGTGAAGTGCTGTGTTTCCATAATGGAAATCACTAACACTGGAGAGACACATGCCTTCTTTCACATAGCCCTGAATCCTTTCCCACCCTCTTTCGGTGGCTGCGGCAGAGTCGTCTTTTGCCAGTGGAGTGGTGCAGAGTCACTTTTAATTACCTCCTTCCATTGCTTTTGACTTAAAGCCCAACTGATGGCGCCAGGGGCTGAACCACAGGGAGATCTCCAGGCAACTCCTGCCTATGTCAGACAGCCTTGCCAGGCAGATGCTATACAGCTCACTATGCTTCCTTTCAGTGGGCTTTTTTGGGGGTGGTGGTGTTCTGTGGGTTTTTTTGTTTTGTTTTGTTGTTTTGCTTTGTTGTTTTTTTTTTGTTTGGTTGGGTTTTTTTTTTTTATTATTATTACTTTTTTTTTTAGTCTGGGATATGTTATGGCCAACAACTTATCTTCTGCTCGCTGATCTCACTTCAGATATTTATGCTCTGCATGTACATGTATATAATTATATGTATGTGACTTCACAGGTAACATCCTGTATATACAGATTTGTTAAAATGCATGGCATTATTTTAAGCCAAGAAGTATGTGGAGTTCCCGGAGTCTTTTTCATAACCCAAAATTGGATTTCTTTATTTTTACAAGAACAGGAATGGTTTAGCTGGAATGAAAATGTTCATACCACTGCATCATTAGCTACAGGCAATCTTCACTTGAAGCCTAGTCTATTTTTCATGCTAAAGCTCAAATAGTTTGACTATTAATCAAATGTAGGATGAATTTCTAGGGCTGAGAGAGCTTGTCTGCATGCCTGTAATTTAAGCTGAACTCTTGGATAGGTTGTTTTGGTTTTTTTTCTTGTGAAAGGAAGGTAGACAGAAAATAAATTATATTTTAAGGAGTTCACCTCCCTCTCACCCCTTTCTGCCTTTCCCCTTCTGGTAAACACCCCAAAAATTTTCACTAGACTGATAGGGAGATTTAGCTGGGGTAGCAGATCCTCAAATGTGTCACTTGATCCTCCAGTAATTCTAAAGCAAAGTAATGAGGGTACAATCCAGCTTGGTATTAGCAATGTAAATATTAATTTCAGGGTCTCAAGTAAGGCTTGTCATTCACTTCTCTATTATATGGAAGCTGTAATCAGCAGCCCATATGATAACAGAAGCCTTAAGAGTCTTAGCTGCTTATGCTTACCACATTGGAGGAAAGTTTCTGGGAGGTTGATATAATGTGACAAGTCAACCTGTGGGACCAACTCACTGTTCTGATAGTGACAATTTGTTTGCTGCTTCTGACATTCAAATTACTCTGAACGGCCTTCACCCTCCCCTCCTTAGATACAAGCCTGTAGAAGATGAAGATTCAGAAAATTGATCCTCCAGTTCAGATACAGGAATGTGAAAATCACACTTGGAACTGTTTTTCCTTACGATTCGCCAGCCCCCGCTGAAGAAAGCAGTTGAACATCAGTTTGGTGGCTTCTTAAGAAAAGTCTTTTCCAAAGGCCCCAGTCCTCTTTTCCCAGTCTCAGTAAGCAGCAGAAGCAGCTTTGGGTCGATCAGTGTGTGCATGGAAGTTTTTGGAGACCACTAACCAAATATCTTCACTCTTTCCTCCCAGATATACTCCCCAACTTAATTGGAGAGCTGATGCAGAGCTCTTTCCAGCTCAGAGGAAAGAGAGTATGGTTTGTACCATGGACAAGGACCTTGTGGAGGAGGAAGGAAAAAAGCTATATAGTTCATATAAGATTCAGAGCTATTTCAGTTTAACTGTCTGGGGCTTTCAAAACCTGCAGTGCTATACCCTATGGAGGCTGAAAAGCAGTTTCAAATTCTGTTGTGACAAAATCCTCCTATTCTGGCCATACAGTTTCATTTGATCCTAAGGAAATAGTGCAGCATCCCTGGAAACCAGGGAAATGTACAGCATCCTCTTTCATGAGAAGGCACAGAGCCTTCTCCATCAACGACCCATAAAAGATCACACAGGTACCATACAAAATGGTATTCTCTCTGCTGGACCTGCATTGCTCTTAACAGAGTATACCAACACATTTAGTATTTCCATGGCCGCATTCATACCAATCAGAATTATCTGAGGCTTAGAAATGTTTGGGCTTTCTTTTCCACTGTTATTGCTAGCTGATGAGCTCCTGCTTCAGCACAGCGGCTGTCATCAGTCTGTCAATATATAACTATTATTTTATCTTGTTTCTGGTTTTCCAGACCTTGAAGTTGTCCATGTCTTCCAGGACATTGTTCATTCCCCCATTGTGTTCACCATACCTCACAATTCTGTGTTATGGGCAAAAACAAATTTGACCAGCGAATTCACACTATTTTATTTCATTAAGGCAAATCCACTGGACACTTCAATAGTGAAATCCTTTAAGGCTGCTAGTTTTTCCTCCCATGTTATCATTTATCTATCTGTTAGGTTTTTTACTGTACCATTCTTTCATTAATACTCATCTTTATAAACTTAATTACCAATTTCCTACAGTAATTTCACTATGCTGAACTGAAGTTTCACTTAGAAAAATGAATTAACTTACTGAGTCTGTTACACTCTGCCATTTTTCTTGTTTTAAATTTTTCTTTGGAAACATTTTCAGAGACCTTGTCCAGTCACAGTTTGACCAACAAGCCTGTAACTGCATTGCTTTTCTTCCCTTCCTGTTGAGTGTGGGTGCTGCACTTGCAACATAGACCCAAGTACCATGCTCATACTTTCATACTGTGGTTCTGCACCCACTCTGTGCACAGTAGCAGGAGCTGTTGCATTACTGGGAGCTGGTGACTGGATATGGGTGTATATCAATTATACTTTAAGGAGATTCAGCACAATGTATCTTTCCTTTTTGAGGGCACTGACATTCCCTCGCTGCTTCCCTTCACATCTGTCTTGTTTAGGAGGAAATGATGATGATAGAATAAGCTTTGTCTCACCTGAGACATTTGATACAAGAGTTCAAGAACTTTTGTCTGTGAAATTTTGGTAGTAAAAATACTTTGAAGAATGTGATGGAAATAATCAAATAACAAGCTGCAGGACTGTTGACTTAGGTTTTCCCCTACTCTGCTCTGGATGAGAGGAACCTGCCCATGTGAGAGCTGTGAGGAGCTAAAAGCAGTAACTTTGCTCCTGCAACAATGCACTTTCTCCTTTAATGTTATCAGTAAATTGCACCCCAAAATAGAACCTGCAATTCTATTACAGATCATGGTCTTTCCTCCATAACTCCTTTGCTGCTTGCCTGGCTACTGACTGGCTTTCCTTTTCAGGGCTTTACATTTTCATACTATGTCAGTTCCCATTTTTCTTCCAGTGCTCCGAAACATAAAATCTC
Source organism: Ceyx melanurus (assembly GCA_024611195.1). Lineage (NCBI taxonomy): Eukaryota > Metazoa > Chordata > Aves > Coraciiformes > Alcedinidae > Ceyx > Ceyx melanurus. Next base: position 45,724 of record JANHGL010014001.1, on the reverse strand, counting down.
ATCCTCTCAGGCTAGCTGATGGGTTAGCACATTTCACATAAGGTTTTGCTTTCTCCAACTATGGTCATTCATGCTTCATGTTGCCCCCATGCATTTGTGTGGTATCTATGTGTGGGTCATCTGAATTTAGATTGTGCTAGCTTGCACTGAATACTGAAAAATAAGTACTTTCTGTGTTTGCATGGGATCTTTGTTCACTGTGATTAATGGTCCTCTAACAGTGTCCAATACAAGTTCAGTGCAATGTACAAAGTGTCTTTGATGCCAGACATTCTACAGTGCTGTGTAGAAACTAAAACTAATAGTTGTAAGCCTGAGAGGACTGGAATGTTTTCAATTTACTTTTAGACAAATGACTTTATTGTGCCATTCTCACATGGGAGTAAATTCCACAGCCTTAATGCCACATTAGACAAAACTTTTTTACCTGCTGATTTCTGTTTATACTTGGAGAAAAGAAATTAACCTCAGTTAGGGGCTGAGGGGAATAGGACAGGACTCCTAAACTTGGTGGGAATTTTGCCAGGGGCTTTGCTGGGATCAGAGTGGGATGCAGGAGTACAGGATGTAGCTGAAGGGTGATTTGTGGTGCAGAGCAGAGTTCAGAAATTCTGTGTATCTAAAAATTAAACTTATGAAGGGCACCTGTAGGAAAATCTTTGAAATATAAGGAAGCTGTGGGAAGAGCTGTGGATGTTGTCTACCCTGATTTTAGCAAGGCCTTTTTGATACTGTTTCCCATAACATTCTACTGCAGAAACTGGCTGCCTATGGCTTGGATGGATGTGTGCTTCGCTGCATCCAAAACTGGCTGGATGGCTGGGCCCAGAAAGTGATGGTGAATTGAGCTCGATCCAGTTGGCAGCCAGTCACTAGTGGTGTTCCTCAGGGCTCAGTGTTGGGACCAGTACTCTTCAATATCTTTATCAATTACCTGGATGAGGGGATGGAGTGCATCCTTAGCAAGTTTGCAGATGACACTAAATTGGGTGGGTGTGTCAATCTGCCTGAGGGTCGGGATGCTCTGCAGAGGGA